>JAECUM010014236.1:0-63746 GCA_016617855.1 Megalonaias nervosa | reverse complement strand
GGTGAAACAAAGTCTTATATCTTATTTAAGATTATCTTACGGTGACCACTACATTGCAGTTCACATATTAAGCTTATCTCAGTATCTATTGTTATTCTCAATATAATGTGGTTCAGTACATAATGCAGTCAGCAGTTATGGACCAGACATATATTGCAAGAGACAGAGGTGTACACGCAATAATTTTTATAATTTTTTATCTGCCAGTATTGCACTGATGGAGTGCTAAAATATTCAAATGCAAAGAGCAAGTCAGAACAGAAAAGATTTCGATTACTTGCAGTCTGATAATCCACATGGTGAATCCTAAAATTTCTAACATTACTGAAGAACATAAAGATATTTCATAAATTTGGAACACAATGTGTCTCAATCCATTTAACTGACAGACTCAGCAAAGAGGTAGAGATAAAAAGTTGAACCATGTGTAAAAACAGAGACAACTATAAACTGCTTTAAATCCACATTACAAATTATTTTAGTAATACTCATACTGAGCTAATCATTTAAACCACTTATAGCTCACCTCTGTTCCTCCTGATGTAAAGACAATATCTGCAAAGGAAAACAACTTTATTTGAAGTTAAAGTATCCTTTAAAAATCAATCAACATCGAGAAAGTAGAATAAGATTATTGCAAATGATATTCTACTATTTACTTCAATTCACTCACATACTCATTTGCATAATGAAAATTCTGTTGTAAAGAACTAAATACACCACTCCCTCGATAACTCACGCACAACGGGGTCCACAAACATAGACCGCGCTATAAGCGAGGGCATGAGTTACCGAGAGACCTCCAAAAATTGAAAAAAAATGCTTGGACATCAAGAAAACAGCGGGGTGGGGGGTGTCGGGGTTAGGGAACTTCGCTGTTTAATGACTGAATCCTCATTTTACATTCATGTCGATAATAATTTTTAATAACGCACTTTTTCTAATGAAGTCGTTCATTATTCTGTTTAAATAACATTTATTTTCAAAATGTCCAACATGTGAAAGATCGTTCCAACTAGTTTCAACAACCATTACGTTTACACGAAAACGTGTGTATTACGTCACTAACTGTTGATACACCACCAAACAAGATTCCTTTTGTTCAAAAAGCAAGCGAAATTTTCATGAGACAATTGTCTACGTCGAATCTCAATTTTTGTGCTGTTCAATTAGTATAGTATTGATATCGTGATTTCATTGGAAGTAATAATGAAATTTTTTATCATTCTTGAGGATATCTCAAAGTGCCAGTTCAAGAATTCTCTGAAACTCCCTTGCCCACAACGGTCCGTATCTGCGAAACCAAGTTCTTTATTTTACAAAGTATAGTGTTCTTTTTGCTTGGTTGCTGTGCTATCTTTGATCACAGTTACCAATGAGTCGGTTAATTTAAGGTAGTTTATGTTACATACACAATAACATTTATAACAGTGTTCAATTGATCAAATGAAGTGAGTTCACCCAACATATGACCGGGGCAGCTAGATTTTAAGTTTGTAGGATTTTCGTGCCTTTTAACTTTTCTTTAATTTCACCTCCATTATTTGATTCAAAAGACATATATAATGTGTTATAACAAAGGAGGCCAGCTTTTAATTCAGGGCAACAATGCAACAAATACTTCTGCAAGTCATTTATCAAAACACAGTCGACACCTAAATAGGTTCTCAGAGAAATGCTCGCGGACATAGCTGTTACGGTAGATTGACACATTTTACGTTTAATTACAAGAGGACGCATTGCATTTATGATGATTACACTTAAAAGAAACTAGAAGATAGAACTAGAACACAAATTTCAATTGATACAAAAATTATTTAATTTGTATTTATTTTTTAAAGTACTGCCTCCATTTGGCATAAGTGACATTTTCATTGATCGAAGTTTCCTTACATATCATTAATTGTGGTATGCTAGGAATGTCACTTGGAAAGAAAATGTAAAAAAATTATATGACTTATTTTTAAATATGGTATTTCATAATGTTGATTAAAATTTCCAGGTCCTACCTACCATTTTCAACGACAAAGCGAGCGATATATCAAAGTTTTGTAGCTAATTTTGATCGCGATTTCCATAAAGTTCATAAAATAGGGATCTATTTTTGGGGTAATTTCTAGTTTTAAAAAATGGGATCCACGCCTGACCCCGCGTTATAAGCGGGTTTGCAAGTTATCAGGGCGTGAGTTATCGAGGGAGTGGTGTATTACAAAAATGTTCATGCTGACTCCTTACACATAAAGAATAAAGTTAATGAAATTAAAGCATACAGTCTGGGTATACAGTCTGGGTTTGGTTTGGCGGTTTTTCTCCACAAATGAAGGAATTCTTCTATGTCAAAACATTTATATTCTCTATATTAGAACAGTAATTAGCCAACAGCAAAACAAATGTGACAGATATTCAGATGAGGAATTTAAAATTAAATGAAATTTTATTTCAGCCATCTTAAAGTCCTAAAATATCAACATAAAAATGAAAACATACATACATTAATACATACTAATTCAATTAACTATCATTACCTATGTCTTAAACTATCTGATACACATGTTATATAAATAAGAAATATCTATATAACATCTATAGTCCTTCATATTCATGATTTTATGTAAAAAGTAATCAACTAAACAATGATGCTGATTCTACCTGATGGTTTGGCACCAATCATTTTGGCCACATGTGATCGGGCTTGTGTGATAATTGTTTTGGCTTTTTGTCCTGAAAAAAAATAATTGAAGTTTTTAAAAACAAGATAAATGTATTTTGTCCAGCACACCCTTTAACAACATGTCTGCCAATTTTAAAACTTAATTTAAACCCGCACTGTATAGACAGGATCATGATGTAGCATTAAATTCCATATACATACCATTAACACTTTATTAATAAATATGTGCTTTGTATCATTTAGCAGCAACATAATATCATTTAAAACTTTTAATATTAGAGTCGAAAGATTTGTGGATTTTACAACTTCTATTTGCTTTATAAAAACTTGTGTGCACACGTATTTACATGGTTTATGCACAACATTTTTTGTTACTGGAGAGAAGCATGATTAAAAACTGCATACAGGATGAACCATCAGAATGGCATACTTAAAATGTGTTCGGTTCAGTAAATCACATTTCTTTAGATGAATTTGTGCCCTTAGGTAACTCATGTCATTGTCAGTTTGAAATATTAGAAACACACCTGTATTCTGCTGATAGCTGAATTAACTGAAATTTGTTTTTGTTGGGCATAAACATCAAGCATCCATCATAAAAATAGAAGCAAACATCATGGATCCAATAAAGTTAAAAAATAAAGATGTCCAATTTTCATCAATCTCTTTATGTGTGGAGAAAATAGCCACTTCACAGCATCTTACTGCATGTATCTAAAATTTGGCAATATGAAAGTCTGTCTGAATCAGACAAGCTTGGATTCAATCAGAAGTAACAAATAAATCAGTTTTCTACCCTGATTTCAGGTGAAAATGAAAATAATCTTCCTTGAACAATTAGTTAAGTATGGAGGGGTGAATTTCACTAATGCTACTAAATTTGAATATTTCTTATTTGAGTGTCTTCATTTATAACTGCATAAAAGTTACAAAAATGTTCATTCCCAGATAACCTTTATGAAAATTTCTAAAGCATACATCAACTCATTTGGTCCAATGCCCACATTTTTTCATCATAAGGCAGTACCCTTGTTTCTGGGTCTGTGATATCAATGTAATTGATTTCTAACAAAAAGAAATTGCAAAAGTGCATAAAGTTCAATATTACACCTCTCCCTCGATAACTCGTGCACAATGGGGTCCACAAACATTGACTGCATTATAAGCGAGGGTGCGAGTTACCGAGGAACCTCCAAATATTGAAAACATCCGTTTAGGCTATACTACGAGAAAACCGCGGGGAGGGGAGGGGGGGAGGGGAGGAAACTGGGCTGTTTAATGACTGAATCCTCGTTTTACAATCACATCGATAATAATTGTTAATAAGGCGCTTTTTCCAATGAAGTTGTTCATTATTCTGTATAAATAGCGTTTATTTTCAAAATGTCCAAGGCGGCCCCAAGTGGCCAAGTGGTCTAAAGCATTCACTGTTCCGGACCACTGCCATCTCACCTCTGTCTACATGGGTTCGAGTCTCAGGCTCGGCTAATGTGGGTACATGAGAAAGCCTGCCAGTAGCTTCTCGTGGGTTGGTGGTTCTTCCAGAGTCTTCCAGGGTTCTTCCTCCACCAGTTATACTGGCCACCATGTATAGCCTATCTTGTGCTGAAAAATGGCATTAAACCCTACAACAACAACAACAAAATGTCCAACATGGGAAAGATCATTCCAACTGGTTTCACCAATCATCACGTGTACGCGAAAATATCTGTGTATTACGTCACTGCTTTTTGGTTTCTTGATTAGTCTGGTTCCCGGAGAGGTATTTAATAGTATCCTGCCAAGTCAGGAGTTGGGGTAGCAGGTAAGTAAACTAACTGTTAATACACCACCAAACAAGATTCCTTTTCTTCAAGAACTAGCAACATTTATTTTGTGAGACAATCATCTACATTGAAACTCAAATTTTGTATTGTTCAGTTAGTACAATATTGATGTCGTTATATCATTGGAAGTGATAGTAAAAATTCTTATCATCCTGGATGATATCTCTAAGTGCCAGTTCAGGAATTCTCAGAAACTCACTTGCCCACAATGGTCCATATCTGTGAAACCAAGCTCTTTATTGTGCGAAGTATTCATTTCGTTTGGTTGCCTTGCTATCTTTGATCACAATGAATGAGTCGGTTAAATTAAGATACTTTATGTTGCATACACAATAACATTTATAACAGTGTTCGATTGATCAAGTGATGTGAGTTCACCCAACATACAACCAGGGCCGCCAGATTTTAAGTAGGATGGATTTGCGTGCCTTTTAATTTTTCTTTTATTCAACCTCCTTTGATTGATTCAAAAGACATAATTGACGTGATAATACAAAGGAGGCCAGCTTTTAGTTCAGTGCAACAATACAACCAATACTTCTGCAAGTCAGTTATCAAAACATGGATGGGACTTAATTGGGTTCTCAGAGAAATGCCTGCGGACATAGCTGACACATTTTATGTTTAAATACACATTGCATTTATGATGATTACACTTAAGAGAAACTAAAAGATAGAATTAAAATACAAATTTCACTTACTAAAAATTTTTTAATTTAATATTTAATTATTTATGTACTGCCTACACCAGGCGTGACATTTTCATTGATCGAAATTTCCTTGAATATTTTTAATTACGATGTACTAAGAATGTCGTCTGGAAAGAAAATGTTGATTAAAATTTCCAATTCCTCTCTACCGTTTTCGACCATAAAACGAGCGATATATCAACGTTTCAGTGAGGAATTTCGATAGCGATTTTCTTCAAGTTCAATACATAGGAATCAATTGGGGGGGATATTTTCTGGTTTAAAAAATGGGATTCATGCCTGACCCCGCATTATAAGCGGGTTCACGAGTTATCAGAGTGCGAGTTATCGAGGGAGTGGTGTAATTTGCTATTAAAAGAATATATTCAGAGAAAGAGGGGAATTATTAAAGACAATACAAGCTTATAATAGTCAAACATGAAAGCTAGAAGGTCCGGAACAGAAAATTCCACTCAACAACACCTTTCTTGTATACCGATTAGCAGAACATTTGAGCGAAAAATTTGGCCACTACTTTGTTGGAGTTGTCACACAACATTACTTGTTCACACATGCCAATTTGGACAGGATCAACTAAGCCCTGCCTTTTCTTTAGAAAGTGTGTGAATAAAAATTCCCATACCAGTGAGATAATGGAAGAGAAATTTCCTGCTAATGATTTTGTGTTCTGCTCTTAAAGATTACTTAAGTGAAAGTGCAGAAATATCCATACAGTGGTGAGAGTTCCATCTTGTCCTAATCAGAATTTATCATGTTCACAAAATAATCTCCAATTGATGGTTTGTGAACAGACCTTTGGTACAGTAATCCCCTAGCTTGCAACAGCAGCAGTGCTTTATTTTACCCATCAGAGAATCATTTAATTGCACTGCACATCTGATATTTGATCAGTGCCAAGTAGTATCCCTTTGATTTTGTCAAGCAATTTCCCCTGCTCGTAGCAATAAATAAATTAATTTCCCATACGACATCTTCACTAGCCAAGGTTCCAAAGTGTTACCCCTATCTATACCTTGGCAGATCGTACAGATATTTCAGAGCTTTGTCCTAGTGACATCTATTGGAGTTCATGAGTTGTCTCCCTTAGTATGTAATGCCAACTATCCAATAGTGTTGTATGTTGGCTGAAAATGGTGGAAGCAATTGACTTCAAAAAGATATTTTGTAAATTTAACATCGAAAGTATGACTATATACCAGAGAGAAGACATTACAGGTGTATTTGAGGGAATGGATATATTTGTACAAACACAGACCGGCAATTGAAAATTGCTTATTTATGAGTCCATTCCAGTTGTGTGCTCCACTTGTCTCAATCTTGTATGAAATTTAAACAACATTATTTTGATTGGATGTGATGGTTTGCTGCCGCATCGAATGAAAGTCACAGACCCGAAGCACATCTGAACGATCTGCCATGGTGTAGATAGGATTGACACATCTGAACCTTGGCTAGCCAAGATGCCCATTTGTTAACTGCCAATTCCCCAAACAATGTCATGGATGATGGCATACAGTACCTTCTTCATAGGAACTGCTGGGATTACCCCAGGCCTCTGCCAGTGCAAAGTGTATGGCATCAAGTACCTCAGGCTCCAGAGGGGTTGTGGCATTATAGTCAAGGTATACCCTGCAAACAGGAAACAAGCACATGTATTGGAAATCAAACTCATTTTAAATACTCTTGATAACCTATCTGTTAGCAATAAGTGGCTATTCATACACACTGTTGGCATAAGGTTTACCTCTTATACTGTAAAAAGTTTGGGAAAATAAAACTTAAAATCTAGTTTGATTTATTGCCACCGATTATAGAATCCCTCTCCTAATTACATTAAAAATTATTAACATTCAGAATTGTTACAAAATGCATCTAAAAGTTATAATTCTATAAATCAGTTTTAACATTATAATTTATCTCATGTAGTCATTCTTCCTCAACCTGAATCCTGCTTGGAATTTACTTGTTTTACTTTGCAAAACTCACCCACCCACCCACCCACTTACCTACCTATTGTGACAAGGAAGTTGTAAAACCCAGCCCCACACATGCCTACCTATGGTGACAAGACACACGCCCACGTACCTACCTACCAACCGACTGTGACAGGACATAAATGATATCTGTCAATAAAAAAAAATATTTTTGCTTTGATATCACCGCTCCGGTGACCTAGTGGTTAGAGCATCCACCTTGGATGCGGGAGGTCATGGGTTCGACCCCCAGCCAAGTCATATCAAAGACTTACAAAAATGGTACTAACAGCTGTCTCGCCTGGTGTCAGGATAATGTGACTGGGTGGGACATCATGCTACATGTCTGCGGCATGATGCTCCAGTGCAAGACATCACTATAAACTGCCACACTGCAGACATCGTAGCGATATGACTGAAAAATTGCTAAAGCTATGTTAAAAATCCAAATCACACATACTTGATATCACAACAGAAGTATTCCAATGAGGTCATAAAAAAACATAAATACTGTTTCTGTATTAATTATTTGCAATTTTTAACAGTTCATTTTTATATATCATTGTTCTTCAAATATGCTTGACAAACTTTCATCAAGCCCACCCCTAGAAGCACATTTTACTAAAAGTCACAAGCTTTGATCAACATCGGAGTGACAGCCAACAGTACAAATATAGGTTACGCCTCAAACATTACCTTGATTAACCAGTCCGAGTGATGCCTTACATGAAATACATATAGTATACTATCCACTCATCTTTATCCTCTACTCATTCACAAGTACAATACCAAGTTAAACTGTGGAGGATAACCTATCACAGCATACAACGTAAATTCATTTATACAGAAGTTTACCAATGAATAAACCATATTCATTCCTTCTTCCAAATGCATCAATCAGAAAGAGCTCTCTGAGTAGGCTAGGTTGTAAATAGATCTAGCATGGATGAATCAGTCACAGTAACTTTCTTTTGTGGGAATTGTGTAATAGAGATGCATATAATCATCTGCTTTAATAATTATGCTATGAACACAGCTTGAGAAATAAACTACAAAATGTAATCCAAGCCAGTGCAACATGAAATCTAGATCACAGTGGTCTACTTTTGTAACAAAGGGTTCAGTACTCATCAAGATTCATCATCTCACCAGGTTTCATGATTCCAGGTATAACTGTATTTATACAGTGTACAAAAATAAACCAAGTTTAACACAAAAAGTTTACCAAGAACATACAACTAATGTATAAATATGTAGAAAGTTAGACCCCTCCCCTGGAGATAAGTGCTAAGAAAGCTACTCCAAGCCAATGCACTGGAACTAAGAAGAAATAATTGACATTTGGTGTGAGAGTACACAAACAGTACATACATAATTTAATCAGTGCATTGGCCAATACTGCTGGAGGTAGTATACTAACTTACCTTTAAAATGCATGCAAACAAAACATTTCATAGTTATTACATGTGTTCATGTTACTCTATTTTTAAATATCAGCTTAACTCATTAACCCCTGCCACCTCTATAACTCGTCATACTTTACCTTCCTCATCTCCCGAGTGCCATGATAACATGGCACAGTTCACACAGCCTGTTTCCCAGGTGCCGAGTCTGAGTGGCAGTATTAGTCTAGGCCTGTATCCCGCACGATGAGTTAAATCGCCACAAACCATTTGTTGATTTCAAGCCATTTCCTAATTATGCAGGCAGATCAACCAACGAAATTTTAGCTTACATAGAGTGAACACTGCTGAACAAAGGCCAAAAAAAATTTGACTTCAATAGCAGCAAAAATAGTGGAAATATTTAGATTAGAAAATGATGAAAATTGCGAGAATCTGCCGCTGGGTGTAGACTTTTACTTGACAGACTCTGACGAAGTATTCACACAATTTTAAGTTTGCAAGAGAGATAACAAGTGGAATTTCTGTGTACATAGAACAGAATTAATTTCATGTGTTGATAGTGTTAATTATTCAGTGTGAATTCATAATGTGTTTTATGGATTATTCATGGCAAGAGAAACAAACTGATAAGTAAATCATTTATTTTATCTTTATGCACAGGTTTTATTTCTCTATGTAACATGAAATTTATACCATTATGTACGTAATTTTATTGAGAACTGCTGCGCCAAATTTCAGCTTAATTAAAGGAACATAAATAAGAAAATAACATTTACTGCAAGTAGCCCCCTCTGTAAAAATCTGCAAGCCAAGTGCTGTCAGCAAGTCTCAGGGATACTGGCACTGGTAAGGCTAACACTGCTCTAGGTGATCTCTGCAAGTATGCTGTAGGGGAATGCCTAGCTGTTTGGCTCAGGGGTTAATGAGTTAAGGGCAATATATTTCCATATAAATGGACAGTTCCTCACAGGTTTTCTGTAAAATATGAACTTTATGGGGTTTTACTAAAGATATAAGATAAAATATTAAAATTGATGGAATTTATTTCCTAAAATTTTAGCAATATTATTGAAAATATCTAACTAATGTTGTGATTGTTTGATAACAGATACACCTAACAACCAATCTTTTTACTTAGCACATTGAACAGTAAGATTTGTATATGAAAATTAGTCATTAATTGATTGGTGATATATGTGGAAACAAGCTTTTCTTTTCACTAATGATTATCCAAATAATAATCATTGACTTGACACACTGGAATTGACAGAATTTTTAAAATCCTTGTTTTGCAGTTTTATTTGGTTAATATTCCTCATCTGGGTCGTTTCAATTTTGATGTGCTTAGAAATGTCCATAGCAAGAATTTTTCTTTCCCATTTGGTGATTGGAAGCAGACACTGTACATTACATAATATCTCAAATCCAACTAATGTCAACTGTGTCATTTTTAACCATTTTCTGTTGTTCTTATAGAAGAGTTACTACCCTTCACATTTTTTAAGCAATCTGATGTCAAACCCACCGATACTTTATCATTCCATGGACTGGAGACAGTGACGTAAAAGTTACATCTTGGTTGTCTGATTCTTACCTTTCTAATATGCCCCATTATTGATTGCATGTCAAAACTACTTCCTTTTTTGTAATTTTATATAAAAATCTAAAATGACTTATGTGCAGCCCACATACGTGCATACACAGGCAACTCACCATGACAGCACAATTACTTTCGATTTACACCAATTTCAATTTACACCATAACCTCAGGAATGCATCTATGGCATAAACTGAGCATCACCTGTATACCTTTAATCTGTCAATTAACGTGAAACATGCTTTGTATATCAGACTGTTATAAATGGGCAGTGTATAAAGGTCATAAAATAAACACTACTGGACATTAACACTGTCACTTAACTATTTTGCAAGGTTGCTGCTAAGATTTCAATAGATTCTGAGATACATCCTTCAAATACCCAATCTATTCACAAAATTCAGAAACTGTGTTAGAAATTGCTTTCTTTTTACAACTTGTTCAGCTAATCAATCTACATTCCACACAAGGTAAAAAAAAAAAAAAACGAACTTGTGAGACTGGCATACAATTTATCCAATTTGGTTTGGTACTTCTGGCAGAAATGTTACTACCCAGACATATTGAAAAAAATTTTCGCAATTTACTATTTTATTTTAAATTTTGTTTATCGTTTCTTGCAATACTAACAGTTTCTACTGACATAAAACCTGTTTCATTAAATCAAAATCTATGGCATATATTCATATCAGAAGCAATTTTTTTTCCACAACCAAGAAAATTTTGATAGTGAAAAATAATCCACAGTATTGTGTCCAAATCAGACGAATACAACTTTCATAGTATTAGGCTGGATAGGTAGCTATTAGACCACTTTACCACCCAGATCCCCACATTCTGATTTGTCAAGATGCCTTCCCTCACCAAATATCATAATCTTGGAACAGCTGCCAGAACACCAAAGGGCCATTCTGAAGAGTAGCCCAGAACCAGGTCTAGTGGCCCTATGCTCCCTTGCAGAGGCATAAAAATTGAAGAATCAAGCTATAAATAGTGACTTTCAGTACTTACTTTTCCATCTGCTTCTTTTTAACACAATTCGTTTGTACTACTGGCACAAAGTCTGTGAGCAATAAATGGGTAGTAATTCATCACAATGGGTGCCAATTTCTCACAGTTTGTAAATCTGAAAAAAATACAATTGTTATCTTTCATTGAAATAACATGTGTCTCAACTGCACACCAAATAAGACTAAATCCACATAATCAAAAAAGAAAAATTGCTTTAACGGCATGAAACTCAGCCATCTATAAAAGTATTCAAACATGCATACCCAGTTTCATTTATCACTGAATTTAATTATGCAAACAATTTTGTCAAACTGTCATAACAAGTCTAAAAGTTACAAAATGAATTTTTAAATATATCAAAAATTGCAGAATGACCAGAAATCCAACATAATGCAAAATAAGTAATCTATATTGTACCTATATTGTACCTATATTGTCTAAAATTTCATGGCTTTAAGTTTTATCATTTATATTCTATTGCACTTAAACGAATTCAAGACAGACAGACAGACAAGCAGTACCAAAACAATCTGCATCCTTCTGCTATCATCCCGGGGTCATAAAAAAAAATAATATACATATTTTGGTTTAGGTCAAGATAGTAGGGTTAGTGTATCCATGAATTAGATCCAAGTTTCACATGAGTCAAGAATTGGTACTAGCATGGCCCATAAACTAACAACCACTTGAGGCCTCCCTTCATCATGACAACTATATAAAAAAAAGCACTGACTGACATTTACCTTCCACCTCTGAAGGTGTCACCCTTAAGCAGCATGAAAGTTTCCAATCGATAATAAAGTTAACCATTAATCTGAAAAGATGCATCAAAAGATGTCTTCTAATTACTATTCTTGGAATCACACACATGGTATGTCTGAGGTGATGAAGTCTAGTGTGTACTGGACCCATGTCCAAACAAGCAATGTGGTTTAATTTCTGTCAACTCTAGGTACAAGGATGATTTGAGGTCAGTTTATCCCTGAACTATTTTTTATTTAAATTTTGAAAACAAATCCTGAAAAGGTACACAAGAGATTAGTAGGCAAAGAAGCAAACAAGATACCAAGAGTGACTAAAGAGAAAGAATTCCAAAACTGCTATCTACGTCAATGATGGTTTTGTTGTATCCGTGACTACCGCATGAACATGTGCTCTCTGCTTGACGAATCTGGATTTGTCCATGTTGTTGCGACAGTGAGAGGTTTCTGATAGTTCTTCTCAGAATAAATATGCTGAGAAGTACATGTCCTTTCTTTCTTTACAAAAATTGGACAGTCCAAAAAGTTCACATTTGCTTTTGAATCAACTCCCAAAACATCCACTTGTAAAGCTCAGGTCACTCATCAATCCATTTTCAGTGTCCTCCTCAGATGTGAGACGATGCAGGTTTGAACCCCTGCCAAGTCATACCAAAGACTTACAAAAATGGTATTAGCAGCTGCCTCACTTGGTGCTCAGCATTAAGAGGTTAGTGTTAGGACTAGTCAGCTGGTGTCAGGATAATGTGACCGGGTGCAACATGATGCTGCATGTCTGCAGCATGATGCCCCAGTGCTAGACATCACTATAAACTGCCACACTGCAGACATCATAGCGATATGACTGAAAATTTGTTAAAGCAACATTAAAAATCCAGATCTCACACACACACACACACACACACACACACACACACACACAAGCGCACTCAAATTGGTTGAGACATGTTTGCAAGTGCATTTTGTAGCAATGTTTAAGAAAGCAATTACAAAATTAAAAAATAAATATATTGTTTAAGTGGCAGATGATTAAGTATTTGTACCTATTTGTAATTACAATACTGTAATCTAGGTAATCCTGTCGGTTAAATTACAATGTATAGTTTATGCTGTGCTCTTCTTAAGTCATGTAGCTAAAAATGCATTGCACAATACATCTCCATCCAAACATCACACACTTCCAAGTATGAATAATCTCAACACTCTCTCTCTCTCTCTCTCTCTCTCTCTCTCTCTCTATATATATATATAGAGAGAGAGAGAGAGAGAGAGAGAGAGAGAGATAGAGAGAGAGAGAGAATTTTGGCTTTGCTCCCACTTCTCCGTGTTCAGCACACTTCTCCCTATTCTGTATAAAAAGGAGAAGTTACTTCTCTCTAATATACTAAAATACAAATCTACCTTGACCCGTGTCTAAGTGCAAGTCACCAGCTTCTAAGTACTGTCAGTAAATAAAATTAAGAAATATTACTGTCAACTACTTTTAATCCAAAAATAGAGCAATGTTTCAAAAATTACTTAAATAATGCAGTAAATGGGATAAATGATGATTTTCCTTTTCAACATCTTCAATTCAAAAATTAAAGGCTTTATCTGTTTTGTTTATTTTATGGCATCATTTGTTTTTATGTGTACATGTATCTTGAGGGGGGGGGCAGGAATTTAAGTTTTAAGTTGGGATTGTGATTCAAAGTCTCTTTACCTAAATAACCTTGGGGAATGATGACAAGTTAAGAAAGAAAAAATATCAACATATAACACTGACCTGAATTTTGGAACTATAACATTTTTAGTGCTTTTGAACAATATCATAGATGAAGACATTGTGAACATGCCATAATCAAACAGAAAGTCATACTACACAAAATACTTCTTTTTTTTGGCATTCTACCTAGTGAAAGTCTCCAAAGTTCAAAGTTTCTTATTGTAATGGAGCAAATTTTTCTGTCGATCTCGGTGGAACACGTTTAGTTGGACATGTGTACGATTAATTAGATTTATGGAGTTCTGCACGTGTTTAAACTGCCATAATGCATGGATTGGTAGAGTCTCTGTCACGAGTTTAGCTATTTTTGATTAAGGCTACATTTGTTTAAACTGGACAGGAGAGGGGTCAATTTCTGACCAGTATGGAAAACTGTCATTTCTGAAAGTTACCAGGAATCAGTTGGGTAATCAAGGTTTGCCAGATGAACTGCATTGTTTCAGCAAGTTCAGGCAGGAAACGTATTTCATCCAGATTGGTCACGCTGTGAAGGGGGTGTGGTTTCACATGAAAAACTTTCAGTTTAAATGTGCAAAATAGCAAAATTGAAATCAGTCTACGCTTTTTCTCTGAAGAGAAACGAATGAAAGAAGAAAATAGACTCCGAATAATTTAAGAAGTAAATTTACTCGTTGAATCATCCAGGGGAGCAATTGTCTGGAAAAATTGACAGACACGTTCTGGAAGTGAGAGCTTGGAAAAACAAGGTATTTTTTGCAACAATCTTATGTAATTCATTGACACTACTATGATGATTTGTTTGATTTATTTCCTTGTATTTGCATGGATCTATTTGTTTAAGTTTGTAGATTTAATTTCTTGATATGGTACACCTGTGTTGAGTTCGTTTATCTGAGTCCGTACAATGATCTTTTTCTTTATATAAACATTGATGACTTGTTGAACGTATAGTCTCGTTTATTATAGGAAATTGTGAATCTAGAATTTCATGCCTTATTTTAGTTGAGATTCGAGAATCCGTGAGAATTCTCCGACCTATATACGAGTTCATGTATGATAACCACTTGATTGTTGTTATAAATACAGTAGCAAGGAATTTCATTCGTGTAATTGAGACTAGAACTAATGTCTCCGTGGGATGCTGAAACAGCCATTTGTTGACCATTAATTTTGTGAAACTAGGTTGTTATGGTCTGTCATGGCCAGTTAGACTAGATAGCAGTAGATTCTGTTTGAAATTAGGATAGAATTTATCTGACCTATCGAGGGGGGGGGGTATTGATCTATTCCCCCAGTATAATGTGACGGAAGATTTAGGTTGCTTATTTTTGTTATTTTGGAAGGGCGAGATAGCTCTACGATCTACGTTCTACGTATTGCCTATTACGAACCCAAAGTGGACACAAAGTTGGAAAGGGCGAAAGAGGTGAGACAACCTGTGAATTTGGAAAAGGGAGTCAAAGCGAAGAAGACCCAGACTTACTGACACAAGGAAGTCAAAAGTAGAGAAGACCCAGACTTACCAGCACAAGGACGTCAAAAGGGATAATCGCTGTGGAATATGGACTGAATCAAGACCATCAGGTTATGAAACTATACAAGGCAATGTTTTCGATATTATTCACTTGATCTAATAATGATTTAAATTCTATCGCTTAACAGATTGGCTTATTGGTATCACCATTTCTTTGTATTTGAAAATTCGTTGAAGAAGTTAATTCAAAAGAAAGAAGTGTATCTTTCAATCGTAATGTATTATTACTTTTGTTTATGAACTTTATTGTTAAAAATTTTGATTAAATGTTGTCTTTATTTGTAACGGGGGCTCGTGTTATTCTGTTCTATATACCTGCTCAGCTCATTATCTATTCCACCTGTAAATTTCACAATTTCTACTGATATTTACTCGTTCCGGGAAAATTACACCGTCGGCGATCACCTCTAGATAACCATAACCAAATCCCGGAACATCCACCCCAAAACAAACCTGGGAGGGGAGTATCTGACACTTATCAGTTGTTAAACATAAGAATATCATTCACTTGATCTGACAAGTCAAATGAAGTTCATAGAATGAACAGATTATCACAGGAGTCTGCAGTTTTATCAATAAAGCACGACGAAATTTCTGACAACATGAAATCACCTTATCGGTATTATAAATTAACACAGGAGTGCAAGCGTGACCACAACCCTCCGCTTGATTCGACTTTTCTCACGCATTTTTTATCGCTTCAGAATCACAAGAAGACTGAAAAACTACATATATCCATTCAAAAAACAGTAATGTATCAACACATCACTCTCGGACGACCATCGCATGAATCCAATCCGGCGAATTAACCTTTATTTTCACCATTACAGTCACAAACCCTGTCAAACAGAACTCATTGCAGGAAGTAGCCCATTTCTACCACGGGCTAAATAACGTCCTGAAACTAACTTTACAAGATAAAATGTTTAACTTGTTTTTTATTTCACATTGTATCATTTGATAATTTTTGTATAAATTTCCAGAACAGAAATATGTAGTTAAAGTTCGGATAGTAGAAATAACGGTTGATGACATCATCACATTTCAAATATTAAAGCCTAGACGGATGCTGGACCCAGAAGATTGAAAAATGTGTTTGATAGACTTTCTAGAGGTTGCCACCTGGTAAGATCATCTGTTGTACTGAGTTTTTTTCATAACAGAAAATGATAGTGAAGAAGAAAATATTATACTTGTATGAGAGATGTACTATTTATTATGATGATGATGATCATCATCATCATCATGATCATGATAGAGAGAGAGAGAGAAAAATGAACAATAGGAAAGGAGAAAAGATGTTGTTTTATTCCAATGATTAACCATTGATGATGATGATGATGATGATGATGTGTGTGTGTGTGTGTGTGTGTGTGTGTGTGTGTGTGTGTGTGTGTGTGTGTGTGTGTGTGAGAGAGAGAGAATAGTTGTGACGGAGAAAATCAATACATACTATGATACGTTACAATTAATGACGATGGGAGAGAGAACAAAATGATTCTTGTATGGTTTACCGATGATGAGAGAGAGAGAGAGCAAAGGCAGATTATGAATGAAGAAATTACTTATCTTCAGCATTTATGGTAATACTGATGTTAGAGAGACACAAATGATACTTTACCTGATAATTATACCATTGATGATGATGATGAGGTGAAAAACATGGTGGTGGTGAATGATAACAAAAAAGGACCGTGAATGATAAATTTATAATGTATGACAATGAGAAAGAAGAAACACTTGTGAATACAATATTGTTTACTAGAGATCTACCATCGTTAATAATGATGACTACAGTGAAGAAGGCGAGAAAAGAAAAGCATGTTTCACTGTTTAATACCTTGCTCATGCCAATGATATAAAGATTTGTACCGAAATTGTAAAAGTTTATCTAATACCTGAAGAATTTCTGTCAAAGGTCCGGGAAGGTTACAATATTCAATCTTCAAAACTATCCCCCTCTCTCTCTCCAATACACACATGTATGTATGTATGTATGTATGTATGTATGCATGCATGTATATATGAGGCATGTGATAATCGACATGTCTTGACATCGATGGGATCAGTCAATGTTTAATTTGTCTACTGGTGGCATCGTTTATTGAAGAAAAATGCGTGCAACTGTAACACATGTACATTACTTTTGGTCAAGTTATCGTCAACAAAACAATCACATGTCTTTAAGAAACATTACAGTGATGAATGCTAAATATATTAATTGTCTTTAGTATCCAACAAATACTCAGTACAAGAAATGTCTTAGCCCTAGTTCCCTAATTACATTAATTGTACAACATAGAATGTTTGGAACCATTCTTGTCTGACCCAGAAATACAGTCAAAGTCACTATGTATATTTTGCACTTTATTTGCACTTGCCTTAAGTCCAAGAACTGTTTTCCATATATCAACAAAAGAATTCAAAAGAAATTTTGTATTTATTATTTTTTGCAGTGAACAATTCCACAGTCAACATTCTTTCATTAATTGCAAGGTCAAAGGTTTTGAAAACTAGTGTCTACTATCCATCTGCTAACAAACTTCATAAACGCAATTTTTATAAAACAAAGTTTTATAAAATATCTGCATATAACTATACATTGCATGAACTTTATATATATAAATGAATAATAGTAATACATTTTATACTGTCCCTTTGTTTTTTCTGCGTCATCAGGAACTGCCACTGTGACTTTGTAATGATATAATATTTCTGCGTGGAAACAAGATTCATAAACGCACAACTGAAAGAACCAAAGCCATGTCTTCTGACATCCCGTATTTATTTCTAAAAATGTAGAAGTCTAAATGATCAATAACATGGTTATTTAAACGCTTACAAACTTAATATTCGTGCATGATTGCCTCAACCCTCTTAAACAGGACACTTTTGAATTTCTGAACAACGAAAACATTGTTAATTTATAATACCGATAAGGTGATTTCATGTTGTCAGAAATCTCGTCGTGCTTTATTGATAAAACTGCAGACTCCTGTGAGTTTATGCATCAAAATCCCAAATTTATACATGCGTTTTGCACGTTCCACTGCCACTTTTGACATCACGTAATGCCCACGGTGCAAACGCTAGCCCTTTTCCCTGGGCGATACTGCTGGAAACAATGTGTACTTAATAGCTTTATAAAATTCAAAACAATTGTCATCCACGCCGATTTTATGATCTTCCACTCGCCTTGAACCCGTGTGTCTACTGCTAATAGTGGCTAGCTCTACTACCTAGCCGACAATTGGTACTGCACTGGCCAGATACTCTGAAGTGACCATGGGAGGGTACATGCCTCACATCAATTTCAAGAACAAAAGCCTGAAAACTTAATTCACAAATATATCCATATCATGGCAATATCCTAAATTTCCATGCGGCGAGGGAAGTTTAATCTGATTATGATCTCAATCACATAGACGCTTGGAATCTATGATATTTGAAAGACGTACTGGAGACAAGACAACAAAAGTTAGAAAGTATTCATGTATGCAGCGAATAAAAGTTGCTTTCTTTAACAGAATAAACGTCAAGAATACGAGTCCGTTACTCTATAAAAATTACAGTTTTTACCCCATTTTTTAGAAGTGGAAATGATGACAATGATTCGCAGTAGATTTTCTAACTTCAAAATACACGTCTAAATTATTTCTTTATTTTTACGGAGTAAACCTCATTAATATAATCACATTCCTGGATAGTCATGAGATTTATTTTTATCAAAATTGCATGGAATTATTGCGATTGATCAAAGGTTCTTATACAAATAAAGCTCTTTATAATATGCACATTCTTGGATATTAGTGAGGTTTATTCCGTCCAAGATGTAATTTCCATTTAATACATGTTTTAATAGATCCCAGTAGTTTTATATATCTGCAACTTATTTACAGAAGAAATTACATGATCAGTAATGCCAACGAGGTTTATTCCGAGTAAATATAAATGTATTTATATTGTTACGTGTCTAGGCTCGTACCTAAGTCTGCGTGGGTTCAAGTCTCGGATTCGGCCAATGTGGGTATGTGAGAAAGCTTGCCAGTAGCTTCTCGTGGGTCGGTGGTTCTTTCCGAGGTTTTCTCTGGTTCTTTTTCCACCATTAATACTGGCTGCCACGTATAGCCTATCGTGTGCTGAAAAATGGCGTTAAACCCCACAACAACAACTCGTACAAAAGTAACAAAGAAAAGAGTGAAGCCATCAAGCTTTGTAAATTTAACAAAATAATTTATTTCCCTAGAAAAACAAGGTAAAAATATGAAAAAGGACGTACGGTTTATGAATCAAATCCAAAAATTAGTTCAATGATTAAAAATATAAGTCCTATCACTAAAAAGTTCTAATTGAATCAAAGTTTGAATCCCGATGAAGTTCCAAGATGGAAGGCGATGACGTCTTCTATAACCTGTTTTGTGTTGTCGTGTCGACAGTTCCTTGTTGAATCACCAAGAATAATATTCCAGCTTTAGAATTCCGAATAATTTTCAGTAAATATCTTTGTCCAAGAATTCTGATGAGCACAAGTATTTTCCTGGGTAAATAAATTATTTTAAATTTAAAAAAAAATTCAATTCAAACTGGCAACAACAGAAATACCTTTGAGCCCGAAGGTATGAATTACGACTGACTAAAATCACTATGAAATATCCGTTTTAACCCTAACTACAAACGCAATTTAGATCACGTGATGGTCATGTGATCACTTCCTTTCAAGCGACGTAGTAACATTATATGCCGGCTGTCACGTCCGCCATGGACGAATTCGATTGTACTGAACGAATCTTACTATAAGATTCAATAATTTAAAAAAACAAATTAAAAAGTTGTTTACTACAGAGCTGAAACTGGCTCCGAATCTGGGTCAGCAAAAGATAAAAAGTTTCAAACTACTGACTGTTCATCAGGTCAAAACGAACTGAACTGAATTTTCCAGAAAAATGTCAAATCCAGTGAATAAAATTATCATTACAATAACATGTAATGAAATAAAAATAAAATAAAAAAGAATTTAAAACTAACACACAAGTAATTAAATTACATACACGTAACAATATTTCATAAAAACTTTGGTAAATATAAAGTATAAATTACTCATAAATTCAAAATTGTTTCCTTTTTTATTACTACTTTCTAAATAAATATTGCCATTTTACATTAAATTACATACATAATGACCATGTGAAATTAGTCTTTTAAAGTGTCAGGTTAATAAAACAACCCTTCATTTTGTGTAATTGCAAACATATTAAGAGTAGTGGATGTACAAGAATACTTTTTTTTCATAGATTAAATCATATAAATATACTAAGCACGGAAAATTTATGCTCTATAATGTTACACAAATTAATTCATTATTTCGTGCAAAGCGTGATACATGTTCCTGCATTACTTCCTCAATGAGCAAAAAAAGTTGATAATATAGTATAAGCATGTGAAAATAACGTGATGGCTAAAAGAAATAGGGAAATATACATTTTATGGACTTATATTCAAGACGTTATTGCTATGGCTTCATTGTGGCCAGTTTATATAAGACATTTATTTTGGACTCAAGGACTTGACCATTTCCAACGAACTTTCCTTTGTACATTGTCTACGTGAATGGATTAAACCCTGAAGTATTCTTTGAATGGGTCCGGTCGCTAAATCTTGGTCATGACGCATCTGCGTATAGTAATTTTCAAGCACTTTTCGGATTATTTCCAAATAGAAATTATGCATTATGTCAAAGAAACATTCTACTGGATGATACGACTACATGGACATTATAGGCACAAAAATGAAAGAAATTAAGGTATTGTTTTTCGTATATTAATTATTTTAAACGTTCCTTGCAAATCCAATTATTTTTCGTATGATATTATTATATAGGTGATTTTCTCCTGCGGGATATTTAGCGATTACTTATATAGAAGCCAAATTTACCACGCCTAGTACAATACTTCTATTACATTCTTCCAAACTCTAATTTTAGAACCTTCACCCCCAAAAATACCAAGCTCCATTTTTTAAATGGAATATCCCCAAAAAAAACTCTTTTCCTGGGAAAAACTTCCCTTTGAGTGGGCTATAATGTTTGTCGATACAGAAAGAACGTTCTTTATCGGTAATCGCTAAATTTCCCCGGGGGGATATTTAGCGACTACCTATATAGTTGCCAAATTTGCCATGCCTAGTTCAAAATGCCTGTTACTTTCTCGCAAAATCTTACATTTAGAACATTCGCCCCCAAAAATACCAAGCCCCATTTTTTTAAATGGACTATCCCAAAGAAACTTTTCCCGGGAAAAACCTCCCTCTGAGTGGGCTATAAGCCAGTGTATCCCCTAGAGGTGCAAGACTGAGTCAAAAATCTCTTTGGTGTTAAAAATGGGAGTCAGACTGAGTAAGAAAAACAACTTTGGTATCAAAAGTGGGGGTAAAATTAAAAGTTTGGAGGTCTCCGAAGCACAAATGAGGGTAAAGGGAAAAACTGTATAAGGTAGTTCGAAACAGAAAGAACGTTCTCTATAGGTACTCACAAAATTTCCCCCGGGGGGATACTTAGCGACTGCCTATATAGTCGCCAAATTTTCCCCGCTCGTTCAATAACCTGTTACTTTCTTCCAAACTCTTACATTTAGAACCTTCACCCCCCAAAATACCACGCCCCATTTTTGAAATAGACTGTCCCCCCCCCCCCAAAAAAAATACATTTTCACGGGAAAAACTTCCCTTTGAGCGGGCTATAAAGTTACTCGATACATAAATAACGTTCTCTATACGTAATCGCTAAATTTCCTTCGGGGGGATATTTAGCGACTACCTACATAGTCGCCAAATTTACACCGCATACAGGGCCGAAAGGAGGGGGGGGGAACCGGGGATATATCCCCGGGGGCCCAGGCCCATAAGGGGGCCCGAGCCGAACAACACTTTAATTTTTATACAAGAAATTTTTTTTAAAACAGGAACTAGGAGAGGCCCAGGTGTTTCTTACCCCAGGGCCCGTGTTCGCTCTCTACGGCCCTGACCGCATAATTCAAAACACCTCTTACTTCTTCCAAACTCTTATGATTAGAACCTTCACCCCAAAAACTATCACACCCCATTTTTTGTCACGGATTGTCCACTAAAGAAACTCTTTTCCGGGGAAAAACTTCGTTTCACTGGACTAGAAAAATTGTCTATACAGGGAGAGCTCATCGAAAAGAATTTTCTTTTTTTTCTTTTTTTAGCATATTATGGGTTTCGAACTAGGTTCGATTGTATTTAACAAGATCGTATGTACCACAAGACTATGCAGTCGTCTTAACACCTTACATACAGATATCTGGGTCATATGTGATCAAGGCTTATTGACAGCAGTGATGCAAATTTACAATATTTAAATATAGTTATCTTTCAAATGACTGTTAAGTGTTATAGCGGAACAATCCATTTTAACATTGTTCCAAGCGTCTAAGTGATCGTGATCATCGCCAAAATTACATGTAAACAAAAAAAAAAAGAAAAAAGAAACCACAAAAAACAAAGTTGGATGGGGGGGGGGGGAATTTAGTGATATTATTCATATCATCATATCATCATATTATGAACTTCTGAGAGAGTGACAGGTGTAACGTGAAATTGTTTCCGTTTTCAACATGCACAGACGAGACAATGTTGATTTATATCTATGCTTCTTTCATCTAATGTGGTTGAAATTTCTTTGGATACTGTACTTTTAGAAACTGTACATGATAAGCATATGACCAAACTGACTGATTACATGTGCTCAAAAGATCAGCCTGAATTAGTCTTTAGCGAACTTTCTTTAGTGGTTATTAAAACAGGGAAAACAAATTTTCCAGACGAGACAATACCAGCTTCTGAAAGTGCAATAAATGAATTATTACATAAATAAAAAAATATTAAAAAGTTGTCGGCTCTTTTTTTTTTTTTTTTTATCCCAGCTTGCCTCTTAAGTCCAGTGAAGTGAAAATAACAAAGCGGAGCTAGCTGCTTTTGAGAGATGCATATCTGAAGTAAGGTCAAACTACACTCATCTGGCACACACCAGAATAAATGGAACTACAAGTTCTTTTAAGAATACCAAGATTTACATGGTCTTTTTTAAAGAGCCTGTAAAAAAGTTGAGAAAAACGTGAAAAATTCTTTTCTTTAAAAATATAACTCTGCAAAATATAAAACTGTCGAGCGCCACCATAGCCGCTATAAAAGCTTCTCTGCTATCTGGACCCAGAACACAATTAACTTTTATATTAGTCGGAGTTTCCTCTGACCCTTGCCACCCCATTTTTGATATTTGGACATTTATGTTGGGGTGTAGGGTCAGAGTCCATTCCCTATCGAAAAGTTGGAATTCGCCGACACCATTTGGTGTCGGCATAGGGTAGCCGCTTATTAACCGGCCTAGCAAACTTTAACGACCTTTCATCGAGATATACCTGCATGAAATCGATAGGAATATGATTTATTTTCTCAGATATTGCGAGTATAGCATTCGTTATATCTTTAATCCGCTGACAGACTGGCCGAAACTATAGCGTTGATGAAATTTGACCTGGAACTCGCCATTTGCATTCCGAATCACATGACTAAACAAATTTCGCGACCCACATGTCAATCACTTCAGAGTTCAAATAGTCACGTGATATCAACATTTAACCATTTCTAATTTTCCTGTAGGAAAACAAATCGAACATTTAAATGAAAGTCACGTAATATTTATAGAAAAATAAAAGAACATAAACTTCTAAAAATATTTATTCTGGAAACAACGACCAGAAATCTGTAAATGTTGCAGCAGCTTGAAGAAAACAAATTCAACAAGCGGAGAGCACAGGTCAACGCAGTAATCACGTGATACCAACAAAATACATCGCTGACACGCGCTTAGTACTTGATGAATCTGGTTTTCTCCACCTTGCTGCGATACCGACAGATTTCTAGTCGTTGTTCTCAGAATAAATGTACAAGTATTACGTGACTTTTAATTAATATTTTCGAATTCTATGTACAACAACGTTCGAAATGGTTTATTGTTGATATCACGTGACTATTGGACCTCTGATGTCATTGACATGTAGGTTGCGAGATTTGTGTAGTCATGTGACTCGGAATGCAAATGGCGAGTTCCAGGTTAAATTTCATCAACGCTATAGTTGCATCTCGTCCCTCAGCGGATTAAAGATATAACGAATGCTACACTCGCTATTTCTGAGAAAATAACTCGTATTCCTGTCGATTTCATGCCGGTATATCTCGATGAAAGGTCGTTAGGCCTAAAGTTTGCTAGGCCGGTTAGTAAACGGCTACCCTATGCCGACACCAAACGGTGTTGGCGAATTCCAACTTTTCGATAGGGAATGGACTCTGACCCTACACCCCAACATAAATGTCCAAATATCAAAAATGGGGTGGCAAGTGTCAGAGGAAACTCAGACTATTTTCTATATATTCTCGACATTTGTTTCTCAGTACTGAACTTTCCACTGTGAGCAGCAGGCAGGGTGAACCCTACAACTTTGTACAGACCGTTATTTTACAAAAATAAAGGTTCCTACAGGGGCTGAAAAATAAGGTCAATAACGCTAAACGGAACCTCCTAACTTTTATTATTACCATATAGTTTGAAAAACGAATAATAAATCGTTTGGTTTAGCTCATTTTTATTTTATTTTTGACTTTTTTGTTAATGCGTTTAGTTTGCTCGGCGGGTCACTCAGTTTTTGTCATTCACCCTGCCTGCTGCTGTAAATTAAATAGTCAGTATAAATATTATTAATATGGTTGTCATCGGAGAACCTCATTCAGCTAGATTAGCAAGAGAACGACTAGAAGCAATTAGAAAATATTTACCTGTTCGTGATGCAGTTAAACGACAATTACAACAACGACAAGAATCTCATGTTGAATTTGAAGTGGATACAAAACAATTATTTAAACCAATTACTGAAACAACTAAACCTCTTCTTCCTGTTTTAGAGAAAACCGCTGAGGCAACTGAAAAAAATAGCAGAAAGAACAAAACAGACAAAAAAAACTTTTACGTGGACTTCCAGCTGATATAGCTGCTGCTCAACCAATATCAACGGCGCAA
The DNA here is from genome assembly GCA_016617855.1 of Megalonaias nervosa. Classification (NCBI taxonomy): domain Eukaryota; kingdom Metazoa; phylum Mollusca; class Bivalvia; order Unionida; family Unionidae; genus Megalonaias; species Megalonaias nervosa. The sequence continues at coordinate 38,441 of JAECUM010014236.1, read as the reverse complement.
AAACAAAAAATTCTCTCAATGAGCAATGCTGAGCTACTTGATAAATTTAATGATTACTTCATTGAGTCAATTAATATCATTAAAAACTTTGACCGATTATCCGAATTTGCTGCTACGAGTTTTGTTCAAAGAAATAAATTCTTAAAGCCTGATCATCAAAATATCATTAAATCCCGTGAACAATGGCAAAGAGTACTATACCGCATACGTGCTGACGTTGAGCAAATTAAATTAGATGATGAAATATACAGAGGTTATAATAGGAATTTTAATTATTTCGTTAAATTAATAAAGGAAGAATCAAGACGAGAAAAAGAAGCAAGAGAACAGAAAGAACGAGAAAAAGAAGGAAGAGAACAGAAAGAACGAGAAAAAGAAGCAAGAGAACAGAAAGAACGAGAAAAAGAAGCAAGAGAACAGAAAGAACGAGAAAAAGAAGCAAGAGAACGGAAAGAACGAGAAAAAGAAGCAAGAGAACAGAAAGAACGAGAAAAAGAAGCAAGAGAACAGAAAGAACGAGAAAAAGAAGCAAGAGAACAGAAAGAACGAGAAAAAGAAGCAAGAGAACGGAAAGAACGAGAAAAAGAAGCAAAACAGGGAGAACGGAAAGAACGAGAAAAAGAAGCAAAACAGGGAGAACGGAAAGAACGAGAAAAAGAAGCAAAACAGGGAGAAGCAGAAATACCAAAACGAAAAGGGAAAAGAATAAAACAATCTGCCCCTCCTGATATATTGGAATTACCACGACCATTAAGATCATCACTTCCTCCTCCACCACGTAAACAGAATCTAACTAGGGAGGAGGAAATTAACGAATTAATTGAAAATATTAATAAATATAAAAAAGAAATAGAATCATATTTATATGTTGGCATAAATATCAAAGACTTGAGTCATTTAGTTAATCCAATAAAAGAATTTAAAAAAAGATTAAAGGAATTAGGAGTATCAGACTCTGAAATCGATGAGATTATTCCAAAATCTTATTATCATGTTGTTGGAAGTGGTCTCTCTACTGGAGGTGATTTTACTCCGTGTCCTAATAACGTTATCTCTGACGTTGAACGTCTGGAGATTCTCATCGGAGGAAAACGAGCTGGTAATAATTCTCCAGAAATAATTAATGAAGCAGCCGATATTTGCAGACGGTTATTTACAGGTGGTATCATGGACGTTGATGTTTATCAGTCTCTTATTAATGAAATTGCCGATGATTACTACAGTGACTAAGTACGTAATTAAATACAATTACTATAATAAAATGATCGTACATAATACTCAACGTGGACCAACCATGGTCAGGGTAATAAATTCACGATTACCAGTATATAAAACATTCTACGGAGATGGACTTGGTGATGTTGTTCAGGGTTTATTTAGAAGGATAGCCCCAAAAGCAATACCGATCGCAAAGCAACTGGGTATGAAAGCTATTGTTGTTCGTGAAAAAGGTATTGGTGCTATGGGTAATCTCGCTGGTAAAGCATTTTCGGCGATCAAAGATAGACTAGCACGATTAATACGACGAAAACCTCAACCAGTAAAATTACCTAGTACTGAAGTAATGCCTGCAAATGTCAGTAAAATAATAAATCAAGTTGCTAATCAAAAACTAGCAGAGTTGGCTGATGTACCAATGTCAGAAAAAGAAAAAATATAACCGCTAGTCTGATAGCAGGAAGTGGTCTTCGTTTTAGACGATAATAATTATAATAAAGATGTTCAAGCGCATATCTGATCCAGCATTTGACATGGACGCACCAGTACTTAAAGATGAGTCTGTGCGTGATTATCAATATTATTCTTACGACGCTCGAATTCCAGATCAGCGTGGACGAATTGAACTACAGGTTCAGGATACAAGTAGGTATTTCTTACCCGCTGAGGCTTTTATTGAAGTAGAAGGTGGAATTTTAAATATCGCTAATCCTGCAGCACCAGCAGCATATGGAGACGATGTTAGTGTCGGTTTTGTTAATAATGGTATTATGGCGTTATTTGATAGTGCTACGTATATGATTGATGGTAAAAATATTGAATCAATTCAGAAAGACGTTGACGTTGCAACGACAATACTTGGCCTTGCAAGATACAGCGACGATTATTCAAGATCGGCTGGCCCGTCAATGATGTTTGTAAAAGATACTTCTAATTCTCCAGAGTATCAACAATATGAAATAAGACGGCCAAGAAATTTTGCTAGAAACGCCGATGCTGATGTACAAAGTATGATTATTAATGTAGATCCAGATTTTAACTTAGGATTTAGATCACGTCGAGTAATGTTGCGTGGTGGAAGAAGAGTATTTTCATGTGCCATTCCACTATCACATATATTTGGATTTTGCAGAAATGTCAGAAAAGTCATTTTCGGAGCTAAGCACACAGTTGTACTTGTACGAAAAGCAACCGACGATGATGCAATCTGGCGATCCGCTGGTACTGATCCTGGTAGAGTAATTCTGACAAAACTTTCATTGTGGATGCCGGTGATGACTCCAACAGTATCTGAAGAAGAACGTCTACTTGCTTTTATGAATCAAGGTGGTAAATCAGCGTTGTCATGGTTAACAATGACCACAGATGCTGTTCAGAGTGCAATTAATGGTTTATTTACATGGCAAATAGCCTCTCAACAGGGAATATCCGCACCACGACATATATTTATTGCGCTTCAAGATGTTGCACGAGTAAACAGTCAAAATCTTAGTATTATGATATTTGATAATCTTGGTGTTTCTGAAGTGTCTCTGAGGATAAATGGACATCAAGAACCATCTGAAGATATATTACTGAATTTTGAACAAAATCATGTAGCACGTGCATATCATCGTCTAATGACGTTCATGGGTCGTGATCAAAATATTGATACTGGTTTACAAATATCACAGTTGGATTTTACAACCTTATATCCGATTTATTACTTTTCGTTAGAACATTTAGATTTAACCAGACAGTCAATAGTCGATATACATTTTCGAGCTCGTGTTAAGAGATGTTGGAGCTATTGCCAATTACAGAGCAATTGCTGTTATACTCAGCGATAAATCGATGTTACTTGAAGGTGTTAGTGGACGAATGAGAGTTGTTGATGCGCCAGTAGAAAACATGTAATTAGATCGTTTATGAATATTATAATGTCGTATAATCACGTTAGTGTTAGTCTGACTCCTGGTCAGATTAAAAGGATACAATCAGCATCAAAAAATAATTGCGGATTAAAAATATCACTAAAAAAAGATCAAATGAGCGGTTCAAATAAATTATCTCTTACAGAACGTCAGCTCAGGCATTTCAATGAAGCCAAAAAATCAAATAAAGGTATAAAACTTAATCTTTCTGCGGGTGCCATTAAAGATATCATTAAGACGGGTGGTATATTTCCATTTCTTGCTGCTATACCAGCATTAATAGCCGCTGCAGCTCCAGCTGTTGCAAAAGCAGCTGCATTAGGCGCTGTTGGAACTGCTGCTGGAATGGCATTAAAGAAAGCAACAGGAAAGGGAATTAAAAAAAAGGGAAGGGGTAAAAAGGGAAGGGGTCTAAGATTACCAGGGACTCCACATTCATGGTACGGAAAAGGCCTAAGATTACCGGGAACAGTTTACTGATATCTCCTATGTCCAATTTTGATTTACTAGATGCTGCTAAAAAATTAAAAATAAAAAATTTCAGAGGTGTTTTTATGCGTGATCAATTACCAAAACAACCAAACAATATTGAAACCGGTATTATTAATCTCGATGAAAACTCCGCCCCAGGCACGCATTGGGTCGCTTATGCAATTGATCCACGTGGAATTATTTATTTTGATTCATATTGACTAGCTCCACCAAAAGAATTCTTAAAGTATATTAGCGGCTATCAGAGTACTCCAATATGGTATTCAACGTTACCAACACAAACATTAACTGATCCACCAATATGTGGTCGAGAAGTACTTAACGTACTTGATGCTATATCAAAATCAACAAAACCACCCCACAAAGTTGTACATGAATATACTACGACGTCACATTTAAACAGACATTAGTAAATATAATGGTGGATATTTATGGAAGATCTTCTCCTGGTAAAGGTCATCAGCAAGCTGATTTATCTAAATATGCAACTCTCGATCAGCTCAGAAATGAGATTGATGATTTATTAAATATAACCAGTGTGGATCAAAATGAAGTAGTCGTTTTTCAGGATAAGGAAGGACGATTAAAAACTAGTAATATACAACTACCAGATGTACTTATACGAGTTCCTAATGCGGTTGTTAATAATATAGTTACTTTTACTGATCAGGGTAAAATACAAGATTCCGGTACGTCAGTCAGCAATTATATTAAGAAAGCTGGTGATTCATTTACAGGTAGTATTATTATGAACCGAAATAAAATTACAGGTCTTGGAAACCCAACCGCAGATACAGACGCCGCAACAAGGAAATATGTCGATGATCAAGAATCTAAATACGTATTGGCCAACGGCGGTATAATGCGTGCATTTCTTAATATGAATAATAATGGTATTAATAATCTTAGAACACCAGAATATGATTTTGATGCTGCAACAAAAAAGTATGTTGATGATAAGGAAATTCCTATTTCAACTTCGTTAAAAACAATCGGTGACGAAATTACTACACTTAGTGCTACTTTTTCCAAACATGTAGAAACGTTCTTAAATTTTCGTAGAAATGTAAACAAACCCATTAAAGATTTTTTTGGGGAACAACCAACCGTTGACATAAAACTCTCCGACGTTAACATGAAACTCAATGATATTGTCAGTGGAATACCTAATATTGTTCAAAAACTAATCTGATTAAAATTCCACATGGACAAATTAAAAATATCGTATATACAGTAGCATCAGGATCATCAACATGGACACCACAAAATAACACACTCGAACATACCGCAGAAGTAACTGGGTTATACAGGTTATCTATATACGGTTCGGAAATTAATGCTGCCACTTCATTATCACCGAATGAATATCGTAATCCTCTATTGGTGATGCTAACCAAGAATATGAAAGAAATCTTTACGCTGATATCAACGGAAATGACTCCGAGACGTTACTTGTGGTGCCTAGAATTCGTAACTGAAACTTAATTAAATGACGTTGTTAGTATAATGGATCAACCTCAGTCTCGCATTGACGTTCAACGTTACAGATGCAATCAGGTATGTGAGCGTCTCACTAAACTAAATAATTTGATCGACTATTATAACACGAAAATAAAAAAATACAAAAGACGTATAGTTGTTATTGATGTAGTTGTTTACTCGGTTTCTGCTGTTATTGCTGGAACAGGATTATTATTATCAATATTGACGATGACAGCACCTGCTGTTATAACTATCATTGTTTCAGCATCAACGACTATTGCTGGAGTTCTCGGTATTATAGCCAAAAAGATAGATACCTGTACAAATGCTAAATTGCACGATTATATGATTAAATTACATAGTGGCAGAAGCATGTTCTAAGCTATCTTTGTACATTTCTTCGTGTGTCAGTGATGGTGAAATATCCGATACTGAATTTGCGATGATGATGAAAACTTATGATGACGCATTTAAGGTGATCGCTAATGATTTTAATGAATTAAATAATAATGATAATAATAATGACAGACAGGGAGTTACTTCAGCAGATCGTTACTAATACGACTCCGTCAAAAACTACTATGATATCGTTAAGTTCGACCAATCCTGAATTTAGCGTCAATTTTCCAACATCAATTCCTGCAAAAGAAATAGCATTAGCGCAATTGCGAGTTTATTATAGCTGGCCCAATATTATATCAAAACCATTTGGTGGACTACAGCCAAATAATTCATTAGTATTCGCTAATAAGAATAAGCCTGATGGAACTCCTGATTGGCAAGTAGTTGCTATTCCAACGGGCAGTTATCAAATAGAACAGATTAATGATGAGCTCCAGCGCAGAATTAAATCTATTACAGGAAAAGAATCCAAAATAGCAATTACTGTCTACGAACCAACACTATCTGCGGTTATTGAAATAAATTCTCCTGATTACCTCCGTAGATATTTATCAAAGTTCGATTAGATCAGTATTAGGATGGCCTGAAGTCGCACCTGTTTATAATGGAGTTTCAGAACCAAAAATAGAAGAATTTAAAACGAGTGAAGAAAAATTCATTAAAGATCCAGAATATCGAGGAAAACAACCATGGAGTAATAATACAAGATTTGGATTTCCAAACGACGATAGATATTACTTTACCGATTTTGACGGTAAAAGAATCCCCAAGTTGAATAAAGCATTATTTATTGTTAACACAGACACCAGGACGAAGATAAGTTTCTATACTGTTGATGTAAGATTTATTAAACATTTTTTAGATACTCTTAAACCTGAATACGATAAAACGTTTAATGATTTAAGAAATTTACTTATTTCATTATCACAACATTATAATGAAAGTGTAAAGCAGCAAATAATCGAGTCAATAAAACATTTAAATGGTATCTTGTTCGATTTATACATCGTCAATCGAAGTATTATAAACACTGCGACTAAATTCGATGGAAATCGTTACACAAATCCAGAATCTAAACAAGTATTTCTTGATCATTATAAAATAACAGAAAAAGATTTACAAACATTTGTTATACCAGATTTAAATAACGCTGAAATGAAAAAATCATTAAATGATCTTATTGAAGAATATTATCCGGGAGTAATTGAATCATGGAGAAAAATAGCCCTACCACCGATTATACTAAAACACAATAACAATCCCTTTGGTGCCGGACGTCATATCTCACCTGGTATTGTTAATATAACATCTACGATCGCGGTCAATCTAGTATGTGACGTAATTGATGACAGTTATCAAGTAGATCTTTCAAGTAGATCTTTCAAAGTCTAACCAGGCCCAACAGGGGTATATACTATATACATTCAGTCCTAAAGATCCACCCGGGTGGTTAATTGTATCTGAGCCAATTAATCCAATTTATCTACATGTACATAATCCATTATTGTCAAGAATAAATTTCAAACTTACTGACCAGGCAGGAAACATTTTGGATCTAAGACAAGAGTCTCTTAATATTAATTTGTATATACGCTCGTAGAACATCTGAGTAAATAATCAGGGGTAAAAAAAAATAATCTGATGAGTAAATGTATGAATAATAATCAATTTCTATGATTAAAGCAATTGTATATATAATAAAGCGAGATAACTCGGCTATCTCTCTCTGCGGAGTAAATTGAACGATTACTTCCCTTACTACTACGTCGTTACCTGTACAAACCCAGTTGTATATACGTGTATAGCGTATTAGTCCGTCTGTCTGTTACCTTAACGAATTATAACTCTACGTGTAATTATTTTATGAATTTTGAAAAACTGAAGTACAGTTCTACATTTCTATTAGTAATACAAGTTCTGTGAGACAGCGCAAATATTTATTATTATATATATATATATATATATATTTAAATTTAACTGTATTATTCATAAGAGAGCGATGGCCGAAGTGGTAAGACGGTTGGACGTAGATCGAAGTTGTGCAGACTCTCGTGTGTTCGAGTCTCCAAAAATGCTAAAGGTATTTTACCTTGCATTTGGCGACTGATGCTATTTAATTGGGGGGTACGAAACCCAACAGAAAAATAATACAACTTTCCCACCATGTAACCACGTGGTGGGTGCAATTTTGCACTCCCCGGGGTTTATATGGGGGGAGAGTTGTATAAAATCTGTTGGACGTAGATAAATCCCCCCGTCATCACCATTTGTATATATTTCATAACCATACAATCATATGTCATTAGAATAAGTTTATATGTAACCTCTGATCCTGCTAAGATGTTGTTTGACAACTTAGGGGATCACATGGGGTTTGTGCTGTCCTTAGAATTAAGTTCTTAGAGATAAGTTTATATGTAACCTCTGATCCTGCTAGGATGTCATATGACAACCTAGGGTTTCACATGGGGTTTGTGCTGTGCTCAAAAATCAAAATCATAACCATATGTATATAATCATACAATCATAATCATTTGTATATAATCATAAGCATCTGTATATAATCATAAGCATCTGTATATAATCATAATCATCCTCAAAACAGTCCCCTGACCTTCTGATCCTGCTAGGATGTCATATGACAACCTAGGGGTTCACATAGGGTTATGGGGACTACATTTTTTATAATAATTATTCAGAGACTGATATTATTTTTTATTTTAAAGAAATAATTATTATATAATGAACCAAGAAAACATTAATGATATTATTTCTGCTATTAAAAAATTAAAACATAACGGAATAAATCTCTCCGATAATCTCGATCCTGAGAAAATATTATGTGATTATGAAATATTAAAACAAAGAAAAACTGAAAATAAATACACATTACCATCCAATTATAAATTTGTAAAATTAATCTATCAGTCTATGTTAGAATCCTTGGCGGTGGTAAATGAAAAACAGGTAAAGCTATTTGCGCCTCTTGCACGTTCGATCGAAAATATTAGATCCGAACTATCTCGTGAATACGAGAAAAAGAAGATTATAGATAATCGTGTAATGCAGTTAAGAAAGATTATGTTATTTGATTCTGTCAAAAGTGAGAGTGACACCGAGAGCAGCGACGGTGAAGGTACCCATGGCAAAATATAGAGTCGAACTATATACAATTTATTTATTAGGAAGACAGAGTTAGATATATTCAAATATTATCTGCTGATCGTATTTGAATGAATATGTAGATCTAATAATATTATCTGCAACACGTTGCACCGATTGTGGATGTATGCTAAAATGTTTTGCAGCTGTATTAATTGATGGGAAAGTTATTTCCCGTCCTGTCTGTATATTCATGGATTTAATAGCTCTTCTTGCAAACTTTTTACATTTTCCAGTATTTCCGCGTGCAGCATTCTGACTAGGTGTAATGGCCTGCAGGTTAGACAACCGATTATTTTTGGGATTTCCATCAATGTGATCAACTACAAGTCCATTTTCAACTACTCCATAAAAACATTCAAATACGAATATATTAGAGCGATAATGTTTTTCCCCAGCAGTAAATACAAAATAACCATGATTATCAAGGCTACCGACTGTTTTTTTTTGATTTACAGTTTCTGATCACACCATCTCGGGATGATTCATAATTTTTTATTATAGGATGTTTCAAAAATTCGTTTTGCTCCATTATATATAATATTATTTGTCTAAATCATTGTTTTGAAATCTGGTCAGATAATCTTCTACGATTTTTATAGGAGATTTACCTGATAATGTCAAAGTATTATTTTTTTTGTCATAATATCGTTTTAATTCTCTGTATTTTTTTCCGCCACATTTTAGACACAATGGAGTTTTTCCTCTGACTCCAACACCACACTGAATACATGGTATTGGTCCTGTACTTCCATTTTTGATATTTTGCATATGGTAGTAGCAGAATTTGTTTACACACGATTTATTACAAAGAGAAGTGTATCCAATTCTGAGCCAAGCACATTTGTGTTTTGTTTCAATCATTATATATACTAAAATTTTAATTTAAATATTTGTCTTAATTATATGGAGGAATTATCCGTTATTGAACCTCAGATATCCAGATTTGATCTTGACAGACTATCAGAATATAAATTTAGTACTTTTATGCAAGATCTGGCATTAACGGATGAGGATGTAACCGAACGTATTCGTGAAGCAAAAAATGAATTTCGTGACGATGGCGCTGCTTATGTATGGTCAACATTCAGAGTCGGAAATGTTACTAATATGATGAATGACAAACGAGGAAAAGTAATTATTAATCACCTTGATGATCAAAAATATTTTATTTTAATAAAATTTATTGTAAATGCAGAAGAAGATACTTGGATTATTAGTGATAACCGCGATTCAGTACGCATACAGTCAGGAAATAATATTGTTCTTTTGAGTAATAAATCTAAGCCAGGAATACTGACTGGTATTGATAAACCATATTATGAACGGGGGTACCCTGTGACTGCAGTTGTATATGCAATATATCCGCTTAATAATAAACCTGACGTCAGGGATCTAAAGCCTATGAAACTGTCAGAGTCAAGAATAAACTGTGTAGCTGAACGAGTTATAGAACATTTTACAAACGCGATACGTGGTAATGGTTTAACAGATTTAAGGCGTAAAAAAATAAATACGTGGGCAGAATCAGTTAAAGATACCGGAGCGTCTATCAAAGATGTCGCTGAACTAGAAAAGAAATTAAGATTTCCAATAACAGTAAAGACGCTGACGGGAGAGATTTTATATAAACCAAAATACACAAAAATGGAGCTCCAATAGATATTATTGATCATAATTCGCATGCGTGGACCTCAGCAGTAACAATATTTCCACGAGATAGAGCGGTTAAATTTTATGATGGACATATATTTGATTTTATCAAAAATATCAGTAAAAGTGACCCTGTATCCGTTTGGTTATTTCAAAGTTCAGAATATGATCATTATGATCAGTTTGTACGGCCTAATGGTGATATTTACCGTACAGAATCTCTTAATGTAGAAATGGAACATCTTGCGCTGAAATATACTTCAGACGATGTCAAAGTTAGACTATTATTAAATAATTGTTTTACAGTTCCATCTGTAGTGGCTCATTTCGCTCAGGAGAAAAATTTATGGAAACCAACACGATCGGAATTTCTTGAAGACATTCATAAAAGCTGTGTAGAATATGGACATGGAGGATTATGGAATACTAAATATAAGTGTAATGACGTTATATCTGTTGATATGGTAGCGTTTTATCCTGGAAGTTTTCTTGGATACGGAGAATGTTCTGAATACTTTAAGAGATTCGGACATCCATCACACGAGATGACCAGGGTTGCGATAAACGGACATTTACCAGATTTTGATTTAACAGGATTTGCTCATGTAGAATCATTCGAGTTTGCAGAAAATCTCCATCCGATTACTTATGCTTGGTTTGGAAGACATTTTTCAGAAAAAAATGTTGGGTTCCAATAGTACTATTGCGATATATGCTTGATGTTGGAATTTTAACATTATTGAAGGTGAGTGAGGCGATTATATCGTATAGTCCACAGAAACAAGTTTGGTTACCAGAACCAAACAGATTTAATATTGATGATGCCAGGAAAGAATTCCCTAATCTTAATGAAGATGATATTATTAAAATTACTAATAATATACGTAAATGCAGAGACAAGCATGATGAAAAACTTGCAAAAGATCTTGGCAGAAAGATAATTGGTAAATTTACTCAAGGAGGAGCCTATGATCATAAAAGACACTGTACAAGATTGATTATGGACGATGCTGAACTCGATTTTATAATAGCTGATACAACAGAAAAAAAATACATTTATAAATAGGAGTAATGCTTATTTGTCGGACGGAATCAAACTAGGTACAATTGTGAGTTATCTTGATGGTGACTCACCACAATTTACTCATTTAAGATCATCTATGTTGGCATATGTTTCTATAAATCTAAGTCTATGATAAATAGATTTTCTCGTGATGCTGTCAGAGTCGCCACGGATTCGTTCTACATAAATAAAAAATATACGGATTTATTAAAACCGCTACTTGGTAATGGTGAATGGGGATCATGGAGAATAAAACAAGAAAATATACTTAGCTATTCTGAATCTGCCGACGTTGAAATTAGGGAAATATATTACAAAAATAATATTCAAATATCAAAATCATCAGCACCATCTGTATATGATCCTGTGGCTAGACATAAGACTGTTTATCTTAACGGATGCGGTGGTTCAGGTAAAACAACGCGTGTGATTAAATTGTTCATGAATAATAATTCAGATATAATTGTTTTGACACCGACACATAAATTAGCCAGAGAGATAAAAGAGCGAGGAGTAAAATCGTGTACTTATCATAGTTTCTTTAGATGGTGTGGAGACACATGGACTCCTGAGCGAATGGGTGAGAAATATATACCTAAATATGTTATATGGGACGAGATATGCACGGTGTCGTTAGAAATATTAAAAACATTTCTTGAATGGCTATTGACGAAGAATACTGCTATAATAATGTGTGGTGATCATGGTCAACCACCACCTTTTATTGGTCAGTCTCCACATGAATGGCTGAAGAATAACGTAGATTATTATGAAGAAATAAATGATGACCATAGAGCTACTGATGAACCGCTGAAGGAATTTAAAAGATTAATTAGATTACAACCAGACAGAGTACAATGTGAAATAATGCGAGGAGTAATTCCAGAGACTTCTATGAATGATTTTCTAAATTTATGGAATCCCGCTGATTTAATAGTTGCAAGTAGAATGATAGTTCGTGATGAACTACAGGATAAATTATTTATGTTACATAAAGAAAAGTTTCCAGATCTACCAGTACCGTTATGTTATCGCCCAGCAGATACTCGACGACTGAATATTGATGTTGAAATTCCTGGTGGTGAAATACAGAATCTTGTCTTGAATGATATTATTTTAGTCGATATTAATGTCGTTGAGAATGCGCTGAATATGAATAAATCACCATGGACGTTAGGATACGCCATAACTATTCACTCATCACAGGGGTTAACTATTTCTGATACAAATATTTGGATTATAGATGATCGGATCGAATGGTCAAATTTAGTCTATCTCGCAGTTTCTAGAGTCAGACGAATATCTCAACTACATAGGGTTATTATGAATTTTACAGAAAATAATGATCAAACTGTTAATAATGACGTAATAAGAAAAAACTATCTGGTTATAAGCAGTGCGATAAAAAAAATAAGCGTGACTTTGATATTGATGTTGAATTTATTATAAAACTAAAAGCACAACAGAATAATAATTGTGCAAGCTGTAACTATAATATGTTATGGCAATATTCGAATAATAATCCAAGACAATTTACCGTAGACAGAATTAATAGTGATCTTGGTCATACACGTGATAATGTGATGCTGACCTGTCTTGAATGCAATCGACGTAGAGGTTCTGGTTATGTAATTGTATGTGGTGGTAACTGTGTGTCTTTAGGAATTACCTGTAATTGTTCACGCACAAATCCACGTTGAGGGGCTCTCGAATCTAATCTGTAAATTGGAGGTCTACCAGTGGATCTAACCACACTAGAAATTGTATGTGTAGTCACGCTCCAGATAGGATCGGTTGTTCTTTTTTTACCACCTTCAAGTTCACCAGGTTCGTATAAATATCTTACAGTTGCATTACCCAATACTGGTTGAGGTTGTTGTCTGTCATTACTACGGGGTATATATTTTTTTGTGATCGCAATAGAAGGTTTCATGGAAGTTGAACGAGTAATTTCATTATTTAATGCAGCTATCACACTTGGTAACCTTGCAACCCATTCACGAGATCGCTCACCAGATTTAAAGCTAGTAGATATTTCTTTTGCATATTGGTATCCAAATAACCGCTCGGCAAGTGTTCGATTAAATCGTTCAACAATTGCCTGATCACGATGAATTTCAGTATGTCCTCGTCTGATTTTAACGTTATGTTTCTTCATTAACGATAATACTACTCCTAGAAATTCTTTGCCAGGATCAACCTGTAATAACTGTGGCCATCGCAAAGGTCCTCGCTGATAAATTCGTTCAAACGCAGATGCAACTTCAGACGCTGTCTTTGTTGATAATGGTTCAGCTTCTTTATATCTACTTGCAAAGTCAACGAAGTTAATGCGTATTTGTATGTGCGTGACTGACGTTTACCAATTTTAATGGTATCGTGTGGTAAAAATAAAATATCTGCTTGATGAACCTCATTAGGGACGCTGACATCAAAATGTGCATATTGAATATTTTTAGGTGGTGGTAGACAAATTTGCCATATTGCCTGTCGTGCTAACCAAGCTGCAGCAACAGAACGTGAGACTTTTGCTGCTTCAGATAATTTAGTAATAGCTGATCTGCCTCTCCAATATCCTCTTTGGCTATAATAAATGGATTCCATTATAATATTTATATAATTAATTACCAGCCCCTAACATTATTTTACCTTTCATGGCAGATTTTACTAGAAAACTAGCTAATTTATCTCTAACAGATTTATTAGGTATAGAATTTAATGCATGAATCAATTTTACATCTGCGAGATGCCTTTGTTGTAAATCTTTACTTTTATACGCAACATCATGAACATGACATGCTTTATCAATCTTATTTATTGGATACTCTCCTGATCTTGGTTGATCTTGATTATCAAGTCGGATATCAAGTCGAGTTCCAGGACCGCAATAATTATATCCAGGAAGATGTTTCTCACCGGGGTATTTAGCCCACAGAGTTCCTGGTAATTTTCCTAATAAAGCGGCTATATCTCCACCTGTCTTTGTTTTAACAAATTTGTATTTCTTCGTGCCACATTTTACACATTTGCCCCTTAGAGCACGTCGTTTATTTTTTGTTGTTATTGTAGTTAATTCAGCAGTGGGTGTAGGAATTTTACACCGAACACAATATAGACTCATATTATTTATTAAATGGATATAATTGACTTTTCGGCGACACGAAAACAGGAGCCAGTGAAACATCATCCAGCATTACCAAATTCGATAAGGATGATTATAATTGGTCCATCTGGATCGGGTAAAACACAACTATTATTAAATTTAATAATGCGATGGTTAAAATGGAGTAAACTGTATTTAGTAGCACCATCCGTAGATGATCAACACTGTTACGATTTAGGATTTTAATGAAAATGCAAAATTGCTGAATGAAGACGGTAATGATGTGGTAGATTTTATCACCGATATTGATGAAGCCCCATCTGTAGATGACCTAGATGGATTTATTAATAATTTAGTGGTGTACGATGATGTTATGTTGGACAGACAAACAAATCCAGCTAGAATATTTTCTCGAGGTAGACATAAAAACACGGACGTGATTTATGTTACACGACGATATACACAAATACCTAAAGTGATCAGAGACAACTGCAATATTTTGTTTGTGTTTAATGGAGTAGATAATTATACTTTACAAAATATTTATTATACTTGGTGTTCAGGAGATATGGATATGATTAAGTTTAAAAACTTCTTTTCAAAAGCACAAGCTGTTCCGTTCGGATTTATTACAATAAATCTACATGATCCAAGATCCAGATATCGTGTAGGTCTAGATAAAATCTTTGGTTAATTACAGCAGCAGGCAGGGTGAATGACAAAAATTGAGTGACCCGGCGAGTAAACTAAACGCATTATAACATAAAAAACAAAAAAGTCAAAAATAAAATAATAAAAATGAGCTAATCCAAACGATTTATTATTCGTTTTTCAAACTATACGGTAATAATAAAAGTTAGGAGATTTGGTTTAGTGTTATTGACCTTATTTTTCAGCCTCTGTAGGAACCTTTATTTTTGTAAAATAAGGTCTCGTACAAAGTGATCTGTTCACCCTGCCTGCTGCTGTTTAGTACAACTTTCAAGTTAAAGGAAAATGCAGGTACCCCCAAGCAAATTGCCAATTCAGACCAATGATACGGGACAAAATGGTGTAAATGGAACTATCCGTACCTACTGACATTATTAATGAGGTCTAAGTGGCTAGAAAACAAAATCTATCCCGTTATTTAATACTTAAGAATAATGTATTAAATACAGTTACTTATGAAACAAATAGAACTGCTTAAAATCTCTCTCTCTCTCTCTCTCTCTCTCTCTCTCTCTCTCTCTCTCTCTCTCTCTCTCTCTCTCTCTCTCTCTCTCTCTCTCTCTCTCTCTCTCTCTATTCAATGAAATTAAATTTCACAAGAAGCACAAATATATAGACAAGTAAGAAAAGTTAGAATTTGCATACAACACCTAGTAAAGGCTTTAGGTGTACTTCAGACACTGTTAGATTTATTGAAAAGATTTCCCCGGTGGTAAAATATTAAATACAGATAGAGTGCGAAAATAATTTAAAATTCTTTACGCCGAGTCGTCAAATTCGTTCAGTTAGACAAATAACTAACTGAACCATTACCATGATAAACTCATTCATGTCTTCTCATTATTTATATTTATTACATTTACTATAAACCCATTCAACTACACATAGATGATCTGGCGTTGTGTAGAAATGGTGAACACGTGTTTCAGTGCTACACGCTCAGGTTGCAACAAAATAGATGCATCCTCTGACGTGTGTATGTTGCAATTTTTAAATTTACCTAATTCAACTTTCATAAATCACAACTCGTTTTGAATTTTATTTATACTGTAGAGCTATAGCTATTTAAAAGAAGAAAAAAAACCTTAACAGCGAGGATATGGACTAATTAAAAAACTTGATTTTCCACAACTGTTTCAAGTACGGAAAAGAACTTGTCTTGTTTGATAAAGCGGATGGAACTATTCAGATACAAACCAAATGTATATTTTTGTATTTATTATACACTTTTAACCTATTGTTGTTGATCTGGCGTTCAGTACAGATGTTCAGTGTGTATTTACGTACCCAACATTCACACACATATAAACAGAGCTTGGAACTTGTTTGGTGTATTTTATGACGTCCTCGCATGTATAGGTTTAGATGCACTAACTGGGTTTTAAGAAATCCCAATTCAATTTAATTCCGTTCATACAACAACGCTAAAATGTTTAAAATCTTCAATAATGAGGGAGCATGTAGCAACGAAAACCAAATTTATATTAACTTTGTAGAATTAAAAGTGTTTTCACACAAAATAAATGTTTATTAAATGCAACATTCAAAAACACTCGTTATTTACCTTTTGGGGTTGTCCTCACCTTTTAGATGTTAATAAAGAATTCTATTTGATCTTTTGTCTTTTGTTTCTTTTAACACCGCTTCCAGTTTGAAGTAATACATATATATACATACATATAAATATATATATATATATATATATATATATATATATATATATATATATATATATATATATATATATATATATATATATATATATATATATATATATATATATATATATATATATCATATACATATAAATGTTTTTGTTCCATGAAATATCTAATTTTACCACTTTCTTCTATTTACATAATTCCTTACACTACATAATTCACCTCCTTTCTTTACCATTCTGGTTATTTGTCGTTTCTTTGAACTATATATCATATCTCACCATTAAAATCAAACATTTACATTTTCCCTTGTTGCATTCAATAATAGGTTTCAGAGGGAAATTTATTTCTGTTGCGGAAAATGTTATCAATTTATTATTAGTGTTGGTTCCGAAATTGAGATAAACTGCTTTAGATTGTGAAAAATTATTATGCAAGTAAACTCTGAGCCTACGTTACTGCTAATTGTTTATGAGGTACGGAAAGAGGCTATATTTGGTGCTATAATACTTTGCGCATTTCAAATTATGATAGTCACGAGACAATAACTATGGGAAAAATAAGGCA
Organism: Megalonaias nervosa; assembly: GCA_016617855.1. NCBI lineage: Eukaryota > Metazoa > Mollusca > Bivalvia > Unionida > Unionidae > Megalonaias > Megalonaias nervosa. Next base: position 21,014 of record JAECUM010014236.1, on the reverse strand, counting down.
ATTTTCGGAACAATCATAATTTTGGGTAAATTTACTCAATAGTACGAACTGCTATTTCATTTGTATGATTTGTAAAGGTTTAAACGCTTACTCTTATACATACATTAAGCATAATGTGCCGTTCCTACCATTAGCGAACATTAAATTTGCAAAACATTAACATTACGGGAACTGAAGTTGGTTCATGTGCCTATAACATCTAACTCTTTTACGTGCTGTAATTAGATTATTTGTTTGTCGTTTTTCTTTTTCTTTTCTCTTGTTTTATGTATTTTGATTGCAGTAGAAGATGCTAAAAATATATATTCAGATTGCTGTGTGTTGACAGAGACGGAATGAAGACAAACGGATATATTGAATTATTATCTCTCTTAATGGAATTTTCAAGTTCAGTTAATTTCGTGCATTTCATGAAATAATGCTGGTCTGCATGAGGTTCAATCTTTCTGGTAACGCTCAAAACATCTTTTCTTCTCATACCTATCTGTTTCAAATTCAATGCTCTATACTTCACAATATCATTTTCGAAATACACATTTGACACGAATTAAAGCATTATGATTGTTTTAAATAAACCTATTTCCATACCAAAATGATTCAGCTACTTTTTTTGAGTGCGATGTGAACAAAGGTACTGTTAATATAAATCAGTGTCTATATATAACCATTTATATGTCAATCAATATAATTTGTTTATAGCATGGCGAATTCGTAAAATTGTATTGTTGTTCACATTATTTAATGGTTATAACCAATTCATCTCAAAATGTTGTTACATTGAATAAAGTTGCACAAAATATCTGAAATGCTTTTGAGCAGAACACATTTGTACACAACAATCGAAATATTTCTGCCTCGCACTGTATATACGTCCATATGAGTCTAATACGTCCATAAGAGTTACATAAGTGTTACACTGACACGTAATATATATTGTTATGTGTAGGCTCGTACAACATTGACAAAAGAAAGAGTGAAGCCAACAAGCTTTGTAAATTAACAAAAATGATTTATTTCCCTAGAAAACTACGTAAAAAATAGATTAAGGAGTTACTGTTTGTGAATATAATCCAAAATATAATCCTAAGATTGAAAAATATAAGTCCTATCACTAAACAGTTCTAATTGAATCCGGGTTCGAATCTCGATGAAATTCCAATATGTATTGAATTACTATCAAACTGAGATTGAAAATCATGGTACAAAAGTATAGGTAGACAAACAACATAAACTATTTTGTTTTAAAGAAAAACAAAACATTTCTTTTGGATAATATTATTCCTTTAAAACTACGACTTTCTAAATCTAATAATGGACAACATTATTTTAATAGGGTGCTTGAATTAGGAGGGAAATTGTACCATGAAAGTCTATAAGTATAGAATCCGAAAGGTGACCGGTGTTATTCAAGGCAATAACCTTGCTTTGAACACACCATGTTATTCCTTGAATGGTAAAACATACGTTCGTTTCATTTAATGCACAGATTTCAATAAATACAGTCCATATAATCTTCAACAACATATGTAGAATTCTCCTATCATATGATATAATGTAGAAGTATTCTATAACGTAGAAGTATTGCAATTGCTAGCCCTCATGCTGCAAAGTTTAAACAAAGATGTGTTAGTGTTTGCACATGATGGGAAGGAACATCGACATGTGTAATCTATCTGCGACCTAGAAAAGGATTGACATAACCCATAGTTTAAAAATGGTAAATTTAACTGAACGTCAATGCTTGAATTAATTTTAAAAAAAGGGTCAGAATCATTAAAACAGGAATTCATATATTTCTTCGCAGTACTCTCGATATAAAATTGTAGCTTTTAAAACAAATATGTTTTCGACCGCAGATCTGGTAAAATCGTTTATATTTTAACGGGTATGCAGAGTCAGCGTGTTCATTTGGAAGACACTGTAGAACCGGGATCAAATGGTTATATGTTTGAATTCCGTTGTATATAGGAACGTTTGGGTTTTTTTCAGGTGAGCACTTACAGTTGGTGGATCGAGGATCACCAGCTGTAAACTTGTACTAGCATCTGGGCAGTTACTGTTACTAGATGCACTCAATTCAGCTATAAATGGATACCAATATCTAACGGGTGGTTAGCCTTCCTTTATCTAGTCATCTAAGCTTGAATCTAGCACCAGATTCCAATGGGCTGTTAACGTGGATTCATCCAGACAGCACAGTTATAAATAGATATCACCTACTGCTTTACAGTTAAATCAGTCTTCTTAGATTTAATTAGGTACCATCGTCTAATGGGTAGTATCTCTGCTGTATCATGTCGAAGTACCTGCAAAGTGATATCAGTATCCGGTAGCAGGTTATCATGCGTCGGACGGGTATCTCATTCTGCATGAGTTAAGCACTGTCACTGGTTTCACTCAATGGAACATGAGACAAGGTCCTGCGTTATTGAGTTTTCAAAGGGATTAGTCTACACCTCCCATACTTTCTACACCTCCCATCCTAGTAAAAATTTGTTCATGGTGTTTTGTGCGGTAGAAGCATGCTTAAAATAATACCAATACAAGGTAGAATTTGCAACATCATTAGAATGAACGTAATGACAACAAATGTGTATCCCGGATGAAGCGAAACAATGTAATTGTGAAATACTTTAAATGACTGTTTAAATTAAACAAGGCATTATTAGTTTGCATAGCTTAGCATGAAATTGTCATAGGATAGCACAGATTATTAAATGACATGATTTAAGAATAACAAGCAAACAAACAAACACAACTACTATCATAGCGCAGTAGAACTTTTATTTTAACTTTAATGATTTCCAAATGAAACTTGACGTTCTTCTATGGCACTTCACGACTACGTCTTTCTCGTTTAATTATATATCCCTCCTCCCAATCCACACCGACCTATCTCCCTCCCCACACGGTCGATAACAACCCTGGAATCTTTACTAAACTCGATGCATATATGAAGTATCTTTGTATTATGAATGTACCATTGGGGTTTAGTGAAATATATTATTGTCGCAGCCACGCATTTTGTGTATTTGACTTTTGACCCTTCCCTAGGACGTCATGTGTGAGGTTCTTAAAGTACATTCATCTCGCAAATGTTATCACATGGGCACACGATGCACATACAGTGTTAATTTCCACCCAGCGATTTTGAAGAAGATGCGGTCACGCAAAAACTGAGGGTATGACAATATTTCTCAGTGACCAATCGGAATCAGTATACCTTTACAGTTCAATATAATTGTTTTTAAGCTTCGCATTTTAATTTGTAATAACTTCAAGCACATTGACCTATGAATATTCTGATGGCATCCAAACTCATTGGGCAAAATATTTTGATCTAATATGGATCTAATAGTTGATGCAGTCATCTTTTAAATACAGAAAATCTCCACAAATTCGGATTATAAGAATAAGTTTATAGCAGTTACACGAAGAACTAGCGATTTCGGAAAACATATTATTGTATGAAGCAGGATTATTCTCTCTACTTACAAAGAACTGTAGAGAAAGTTTCAAAACTTCATTAATGTCTTAAAACTTACTAGAAACCTACGCCGAGAAAGGTAAATTCGTTCAAATGCAATAGGGGCATCTGGGATACGTATCCTTTCTGTGATGTAATGAGAGTTTTGTTTCAGATTCATCGTTAACAACAACGGCGAAAAAACAAAAAACAAATAATAATAATAATAATAATAATAATAATAATAATAATAATAATAATAATATTGATGATCCTAATAACAGGAGTGATGTTAATGGAAAGAATTCCGTTTGAAATCTGAGTACACGACACGTGTGGTTGTAGCATTATTTTCGTTATATGTCTGCATTACGTGTGGAATATTTACTAATGGTGAACTTTCAAATTTGTTATAATTATCTCGCTGCGAAGTTTACTGTTTCATTAAGTTCATGCGTATTTTATGAAAGCAAAAATGAATATTTTATTAACTTATAAATTCAGATCAATACTAGAAGTGGGATTTTATTGTATTTCGCCATTTGTCTAGTGCAAATAGAATTTGAAGTGATGACGAATTTCGCACATGAAATAATCATAAAACAATAACGAGATTCATACTTTGCGTGTTACTGAAAGAATACATATGTTTCGTATTTTACTTTTGTTTTATGAATAAAAATATAAATAATGGTAAGATTCTACGCTTTTAATTGCAATCATTTAATTGATCAATGTCAACATTTAGACGGACTTTCATCAATTAATGGACATTAAAAAATTCATTTGTGCCACCTACTTGATAAAAACTTTACTTACTCTATAATTATAATTATGTATCCTGATCGCTGATGACTATCAGTGAGTTCCAAAACATAATGGATAGCAGTCTCAGCAAAGTCACCTTATTTTGGTTAATACAAATTTACAAATGAATCAGGGTTCGCACGAAAAAGTTAACATTTTATTGATTTTGTAAATTTATGTCAAATTCAATCGTATGTATTAACTCATCATACAAATATTTTAACAATTGAAAGAATGATAATTTTGTGATGGTCTACTGTATTGCAATGGATTAAAATTGTATCAGTTTTTAAATTAATTTACGTTGTAAGGCAATACAAAAGAAAATCCGATGGAGCGATACAGTGCAGCGGATTTTTACGCTGTTGTCATGGTAACATAAGAATCATAACATCTTAGTCAACGAGAAACCCAGTATCGAGTAAAATATGAATGGCAAATATATATTTCACTGTAGGCATTGCAGTTTCCTTTCATTTTTTGTAACTGAAACTGGTATAAGTCCATCTCGTGACTTACCTCTTGTATGACATTTTCCAAACAACACCAACAAGCATATCTTGATTACAGTTTCCATTATGTTGCATGTAGATGTGCCTCCACAAATTTTTAAAAGGTAATATGGTATTGAATGATATGAACAAGAAGTCTATTATGTTATTCTGTAGTCAAGAATAGCGATTCTCTAGAATGTCATGCATTTCGCTGATAGTTGGGGAACACGGAGGATGACACATACACACTCGTATATCGTTCCTAATCAGGATCTCAAATGCTGAGATATTACGGCATTGTGATTTAAAAGCGTCAACTAACTATGCTTGTATACCATGCAGATTGAGAGTTGTTGTTGTTGTTGTTGTGGGGCTTAACGCCATTTTTCAGCACACGATAGGCTATACGTGGCGGCCAGTATTAATGGTGGAGGAAGAAACCGGGAAATCCGCGGAAAGAACCACCGACCCACGAGAAGCTACTGGCAAGCTTTTTCACATATCCACATTCGCCGAATCTTAGACTCGAACCCACGCAAACAGAGGTGAGATGGCAGTGATCCGTAACGAAGAGCGCTTTAGACCACTCTGCCACTCGGGGCCCCCAGATTGAGAGAGTCACACAATCCAAACCAAATCACATTTGACAAGTGACGAGCGAAACGTTCTGAAATCAGTGACAAGCAAAAGATTAGATTGAGAAGGAAGTTTTTCTTATAGTGGCTAGGACATCGAAAGATATTAAGAAGGACAACTTAAGGAAAATAAAAAAGAATGCCACTTAATGTTTGAGAACAAAGCACTTATGTTAAGTGGGTAAACGTGATTTAGTCCGGTATCTTGATCTCCAGGGCACTTTGCTGAGTATTTTGTCTAGCGAGAAGAAGTAGGAAACCAGACTGGATCCAATACGATATTTCAGATACAAATTAGATTTATATTTCTTTGGTACAAAGAATATTTAAAATACTTTTGATTACAAACATTTAGTTACAAATCAAATACTTGTCCCACATTACAGAAATCCTTGTATGATGATACCGCTAGGGTCAGTCAGTGGTGTGTGTGTGTGTGTGTGTGTGTGTGTGTGTGTGTGTGTGTGTGTGTGTGTGTGATAGAGAGAGAATACAATCCATTCCGATTAGCAGTTACTAGCATTCGTTTATACGAAGAAAGACTTAGAAAGAAAACTTTCACTACAATGTACATCAGATCAAAAGGAGCACCATATGATTTGAGACTGTCCCAATACACAATACAATAGTAGGACGGGATTGCAACAGTATAAAAGGAAAATGAAGCAAGGAATGGAACGTTACAAATTCTAAATTGTCGCGCATATACATATGCATGGTTTATGTGCATAAGACAGCCTAATATGTGGCTGATGTGATGAGAACTGAGACATTAAAGCAGGATAATGTTAAAATTCTCGCCCTTACACTATATAAAGATATTGTGAAACGCAATACTGTTGTGATACTTTTGAACCTCGTGATTTCATTCACTTACAGTTACTAGAAACATTTAGCAGACTCTTCCAGGTGACAAATTATTTTGTTTCATCAAATATAAATACATCTCATGCAAACTGCAAAATGCAGGTCGTTTCCTTCCATTATTGATATAACCTAAGAGCGCAAATTAGCTCAGAGTCATATGTGTCATATATTTGGATTGTTAAGACTGATTGAGTAAACGAACTTTCAGGCAAGTATTTAATCGCTTTTTAATTATATGCTAATTATATTTACATGCTTTATAAGATATGTAATAAAACTTTACCTACGCAAATTATCGAGGACTCATATATTCTTCAAAAGATTCTGACCAGAGATTATATATTAAAGGTGGTATTTTATTTACAGCAGTGTTATTTGTTTTATGGAGCAGAGTGTAACTGATGTAGAATTTTGAAATAGTGTATTTGGTAGATATAAATGAAACGTATAATATACTCTTGCGCAATCGATGAACTTTCATCTGGAGCCAAAACTATATTTTCAAAAGTATTTCGAAGTTTGTTATAAAATATTTTTGTTAAATATTGCCTAATTGCATAACAATTTGGTCAGGTCATCAATGAATATAAACATGTAAAATAAAGTTAACTATAAATATCGTGCAATCGGTACGGTCGGACGAATATACAGAGAGACAGTTGGACAAACTTAGGTACAAACAGTTACAAGGATGGCAAAGGAACAGTAGGTTACACTGATACAAGCTGTGAAGAATGAGCCTCGTTGGAGTACATAACTAGCAACCATTGAAAACGAAACCTATTTGATTTCAATCTTCACTCAAGTATATTGATGTAGAATATACTTATTGCACAATGACACCTGAAATTAGAGCATTTAAAACTTCTCTAGAGCCATTTTACTGAAACAGTTACCGACAGGAAGATGAAACAATCAGATCAGAGTAGGAAACACAACAGCAAATTTAACACAAAACAAGCGCTGTTGAAATAAAGAAAATATTTATTTTATTATGTTCCAAAGAATACAAAGCACATTCCCACGTTTTTATGCACAGATAAATAATTATGCTTGTCAAGTACCCCGTCTTACTAGAAAGGGAAGAAAAAATATTCAAGAGAGAGTTAGAAGACCTGAACCAAAGGTAGTTTATCCAACTCATGATTTTTTCTTTCACTACTTATCATTTTCCGTCTCAAGATTGATAAATTATTGTTGAAACGTGCCCTCAATGATAAACTGACATAACCATTTGGTGATACTTTGCATGTTTGGTTGTGATTTCTGGATAGAAGAAGTTGAAAGGATAAAACAGAAAGGATGTATGAAAGGTTTATTGTAACTCCGGTCATCATCATATTTATCATATGCAGAATATTTTTAAAGTTATTTTAATAGTTTCTCGAATCACTAATTTGTTAGAAACGCTGCAACAGAGATAAGGGAGGTTTTATAAAAGAATATGATGGCCCATTACGATAGAATATTGCATTGGAAAAAATGTATTGCATATAAATCAATACCTAAGCAGGTCGCAAATTTTAGTAGTGCCAGGCCATTACATACAAATATAGTCACATTATATTTTTTGCGTATTTTTCTCTCGTTGTTTAGATGGTGATCCGTAGGTGTGGCAATAGAAGCAAACAGTAGAAACGGATCCGGATGAAATATGCGCAATCATTATCTAATCCTATTCATTAATCAGTTTTGGGTGAATATACTTGTGATTTTAGAACTAACTCGTCTAGTGTTTATTGTAGCCATTTCTGCCGAGTTATATTTACGATAAATCGATGGATTTGAAAAGATTAATATACTACTATGTGATGCATATTATCAACCGTGCTATTAATGACACGTCCCCAAAAGTGGAAAGGAATATACTAAATGACTGCAAGTTTAAACATTCTCTACATTGTGCGTTGCTATCATAAACATGTGGAATTATTTGCTAGGTACTCAGACACGAACGAACGGCATAAATTATATTATGACAAAATGGGAGCGATTGCAAATATGATGAGGCAAAGAGAATAAGAAAGTACTAAAAATACTGGGCAAAATAATACCAATGACTTATGTATAACGCATGAAGGACAGTGATGTTGTGCACTTTCTGCATTGATTATTCAGAGAAATTCGAAAGAGCGGCGGTTACGTTATTGGTGGCTGGTCGTATAAGCTTTCATAAATCGTCCATGGAACCACATAATATAATCATCACTAAACAGAGTGGCAGAGGATATATGAAATCAAAACAATGTTGGTTCCTCAGAAGTAAACAAATATTTGCAACTATGAACAATAACGTCTTGAACATGAACTTTCAAAGTCTGGAGAGTCTTGTGCGTGAAATGCAATTGTTATTGATTTGCATTAATGGAAATAAATAATAAATGTTGACTTAGAAACCAGACTTGTTTCCGTTCGATTTTAAACCGATCAATGTCATTGAAATTCCTGCTGGACCAGTAATTATATTTCTTTCATCCATGTCTCAGTGGTCTGTAGGATAATATTGCCCGTGAATCTCTTTTCGCCTATCGTAAAATGACACGGAAACATCTTCCATCGATAATTATTAATTTATTTAACATCATATTTCATAACATTTAAACGGACCTCTTGTTCTGTCCAAGTCCATGCAACTGAAATTGTGTATATAAGGAGAACACAGTCCAAGATTTACTTTCCTTTTATTTGGTAATGTACGTGCACTATTTTTAAATAAACAATTGCCAGACATACACATCTAAATGAAGATAGTAAATTATTTCAAGTATTGTGCAACAGTATTCAATGACATAGATTAATTATTTAAGAAAGGCGATAATGTAAAATATCGACTCTGTTCTATTAAACAATTACCTCTCGTTATCACATTACTTTCCTGATGGTATGCTCTATATCAGCTCTTGAGAACCTTAATACTCTATTTTTTTCTTCTTTTTTACCTATATCAATAATTCAATAATTTTTAAGGGATATTTTATTCTTTTTCAGAAACTGTTCTCAATTGATCATCAGAACTGATTCCTAAATTGAAATAAGTTCCTCGGAATATTCAAAATTAAAATTCCTTGCTATTTTAAAACTTATACTTGGCTGGTTACTTTGCTTTTGCGGAAGGTTTAAAGGAAAAACGCTGTTGATTTCCAAAAATTATTATAATTTTATTGTAGGCTATAGCTCTATAACCAGTGTATGTGTGGTGAAATATATCATAGAATGGAAGCCGCTGATTAGGTGTAAATACCAATACAGTAAAAATAAAGTTAACGAAATATTTAAGTAAGAAGCCTGTGTATGTCTAAATTGTACGCAAACGTATGCACCTGAAAGGGCATTCTTCTCCAATACCATTTTCGTCTTTTGAAGATTTTCTCCTGAATATATCGTTCACAGGATGTAAGCATGTGTTGTCTGTTGTCATGTATATTCAGTTTAATTGTTTGTTTGTTTAATTTTTTAATTACATTACATGTTATTGTAATGTAACTTTGTTTACTGGATTTGACATTGTCCAGAATTTCAGTTCAGTTCTGTTTGACCTGACTGTTATTTTTTTCATTGATAAGCAACTACTAATAGAAACATTGTATCTAGTTCCTGACCTTGTTTCAAAATCATTGACAGTTTGGTAAACAACTTTTTTATTATTTTTTTTATCTCTCTCAGAGTAAGAATCATTAAGTTAAGTCAAGGTCATACCTGGACTACCAGACAAGAACCATGTATCAATTGTTACAAACTTCGATTTTTTTCCAGAAGAATGAACTTTTGACCCTCATCCGGGATTCTGTTTTGCGTCTTAATTAGCGTATAACTGTTTTGTTTGTTTTTTTTAAATAGAATTTTCTTAGTTGGGCTCCAAACAATTGACACGTTAAGCTGTTGTTATGTTGTGACCAGTTTGGGTTGAATTTTTATTTTCTTCAAGTTACTGAATTCAAGTGATTATTTTCCCTGGAAATACAAAAGTGCTCTGACAAAATTCTTGGATGAAGACATTTATTGGACGTTATACTGAATTCAAAACTGTAATAATATTTTCTGTGATTCAACAAAGGACTGTTTACCACAACAGACGTCATCGCCTTTAATTTTGGATTTCATCGGGACTCGAGCTAAGTTTCATTCAGGACCTTTTATTGCTAGGATTTCTATTTTTAATTCTTGGATTATTTTTGGATTTAATTCGTAAAACCGTAGGTTCTTTTTTCTCATTTTCATTTGGTATTTTAGGGAAATAAATTATTTGTTAAATTTTGCAAAGCTTGTTGTCTTCACTCTTTTCTGTTACTTATTCAAGATCATAGACTCGTAACACTGTCTAACCACGAAAGTATAGTAACATCTGATCCTCATGTGTCGGAAAACAGATCCTGTTTCTTTTCTTACGTTAGAAGCATATTGTAAATGTTCTTTAATTATCACTGGATTTAATAAAAGTCTTGTTAACTTAACGTGGTTCCGAAACGAATGATTAAAATAAACGGCTAATTCTTTTAATAGAGTTTTTGAATTACATTATCGTAAAATAATGTCGCCTGCATGTGATGAAATCTTTGCGGTAAACAATTCACAGTAATAGGACCTTTTCCATATCTTAGGAACCAAAATAAAAACCTCTGTCTAAATTATGCTTTTAGCATATTGTTTAGTCAAGAATCATTCCGCAACCGTTTAAGTTCTATAAGGTAGCGAAATGCTTCAAAATAGCTAGAAGTCGGTATTCGTGCCTTGTCCTTTTTCTGAAAACGGAATTTTTTATAAGTACACTCATGTGGAGATTTGAGGCCGGAATCTGCCTTTCTATAGAAGAAATGTAGAAAGTCAGATTGGCTATAGAAGTAAATCTTATCTCATACATTCGATACACACTTCGTGCTTTTCAACCTTTGCAATTATTGGTTAACTAATTGGATAGCAAAAGAAATTATTTATAACAAATATGCATCGTTACATAACGACAAATGTTACGAAGCCATACAAGGCCAAATGTTAGGATCAACAAATAAAGCTCCTAGATGCTTTGTGCGGAAACCGACATTGTACGCTTCTTATTGTTGAATAATATCAATTGTTATGAAGTCATACGAAATTAAATGTAAGGGTGACAAAAAATACTACAATCTTTTGGGTCGCTCACGCAAACTGCTGGGTATACATCATTGTTTGTCGAAACTGATACTGTTTGATAGTATGGGCCGACAGTGACAGTCATGATTTCCTAATTAAGTTTGTGTGGTCAGAATCTGTCATGTGCCCACTTTGTTTTGGACGACTCCGGAATGGGTGTAGAATGTATTGTTTGAAATCTCCAGTCACCGTATAATTGCATCGGGCGGTCTGTTTTGGCTTCGTTTACAAATCGTTGCTCCCGTAATTTATTAGCTCAGAACTGGCTACACTAGATTTACTCCGGAGAAGGAACATGCTCCCTTTTTAATTTAATGTTATCTACATGTACTTGGTATATAGAATACGAAATTTATAAGCTACCCAAATATGACAGACTGATATGTTAGTCAAACATTTTCTGAGCGAAAATGTCCATAGAGTGGCACATCATTCATAAATGATCCGTGATGAATGTTAGAAATTTATGAACTGTTCTATTAAAGGAATAGAAATGGAAGTTGCCTTATATTGTTTTGCTCCACCCACAATTTGGGCAAAAGATGAATTTTAAAATATAATCTTAAAGGTATAATTTTAAAGAGTTGCTTAATTGTATGAAAATAACAATTGATTTATTTCACAAAAAAACCCGAATCATGCCCAAGGAAACATTTTTTATATTAATAGTTTTTGTGTCAATGATTGTGGGACGGAGGGATAGACGAATATACATTTGGACAGATGGACGAACGAATATACATATCAATCAAGTGGTGGAATGGACCAACATGAAGAAAGCAGGTTTTGCAGCATTTGTATTCTCCTTATGCTCTCTTACATAACTAACAAAATCGATTGTAAAATGAGTTCATTTATTAGCAAGATTATATTCTAATTCCCAAGCTGACTAAGACCTATTGACGTTTCTACAATGTGCTATTACAAACTGGGAAACACGACCTTCACTAGGTACTGAAGAGGCGTTTGAAAAGAAAAAAAGCAAATGTATTTGTGAGTATTTTGGGATGTATATGCCAAAGTATAGGAGATAATGCACAGTTTACCCATTTTGGAAATGTAGTGACGAAGGTGGACAACTTAAAGAGTACATGCGAATTGTGGTGATAATAACGCAATAAGAGATATGACTAAAGTAGGGAACAAGGCAATGTATTTGCGAGCTAGGTCTAGGTGAAAAACTCAGCTGGACTATTGGGACGTATGCGTTTATACCTAATGAGAACGTACAATTATTTAGAGGATATGAACTATATACACATAAAGAATGATGCAAACGAATATCATGCCACCATGTATAAAGGCACAAGCTGAAAGCATACTCCTTATCATTTCTTAATGCTGTTGCACCTGGAAAGCAAGCCCTTTCTTTCAAGGGACCACAGGTTAATTAATCATGACAATGTAATAACTAATTGAATGTGTAATACTTGATCCAATCCAAAACTGATGATCTTCATAATTAAATCGAAGCTTAATATAACTTAAGTGTAGGATGTGGTGTCTGTCCCATCTAATAGGTTCTTCATGAGAATTATGCGATGATGTTTTTAATATGAAATAATTTTTCTACATTTCTTTTGCAGCTAAACTTAAATAATTTTAATATCCTGCATAAGAAGACATAAACACGCATATACTAGATATGAAGGTATAATCCCTCCTTTTCTGCGGGATTGTAAAAATAATGGTTTGCTTACTGTTATTTTAAAAGTGATAAAAGTGCTTTTGTATTGCCAACAAAATGGTTGATCCACAAGTCCAAGATCATTGCTGTACATGTCTGGATAATATGTTATGCATAGAATAGTGCTCCCGATCAGTCATCATTGGACTAAACGGAGTATAATCATATTTCTTACTAACACAAATATCTTGGGTGGAGTACATCATATTGCAGTAGTATGTATTTATCTATTGAAACGTTCTCCTCAATTCACCACATTGGCTATCATTCTACCAATCTTAATTTCATGTTAACAACATGTTCAATGTACCCTCTCGGCAGCATTTCCTGCGATAAACCTCCATTCGTTGGCACCATAATTAACGTGATATCTGGAATGTACAAATGTGATAAACCACATTGAGAGACAAGTCACAATATTTATATAGTTAAGTAATATTATGTAATTATTTGAACAAGACAAAATTGCATTATAAGAGCGGCAAACACATATGGGTGTGTGTATGTGTGTGTGTGTGTGTGTGTGTGTGTGTGTGTGTGTGTGTGTGTGTGTGTGTGTGTGTGTGTGTGTGTGTGTGTGTGTGTGTGTGTGTGTTTTGGTATACTTGCGAGGACCTGATATTGGTTGCACGCCAACATCTCGAGGACGTGAGTACATTGTGAAGACTTTCACACCAGTCATAGAAATAATACTTCGGAAACTGGTTGAGAATGATCATAAGAGATGAGACACGTTTTATTGTGAAAGTCCTCAAAAAGTAGGTAATGTGTGAGAGACAGGTACACTCCCTGTGTATAGTACACACAATCTGCGTTCTTCCTCTGGTACTGGACTCGTATACAAACGCTTAGCCGATCAGAAGGCGCGAGACTTCTGATTATTTGTCATCCAATCAGAACATCGCTTCTGTGCAGTGTCACTGTAAATTTCATATGCTGATAAATACGACTCATAAAAATAGTCATTAGTATTATTAGTGATTACATAAAACAAATAATTGTATAACAAGGAAAACTGGTGATGCTATCAGACGGTGCAATATTTTAAGCCCGGTGCGACTGATATAGTGCGGTGCTTGTGGCGCGTGATTTGGTGTGTACATGGATTTCATTGCTTTGAGACTGAAGACGTTTAACTCTTGGAAGATGGCAAGACGTATTTGATTAAACTAGTAAGAAACAAAAAGGAGTCTTTATAAATATGTTTATTATATTCGTCCAAAACCAGCTGTTCTCCCTTTCATTCCTTATAATCCTCGACAAATTGCTTTTATCCCGTTAACACAATGAGCTTATCTTGATCATGTATTAGCCATGGTAGTGTGGGAGACATATATTTATGGGTGACGTCACCTGGCTTTGTCTGCGTGAACCAAATATTTGTTTACCAAATCTGAGAATTAATTTTCTGCAGGAATATACCACCAGGTTGAAAATTCAGCTATTGAACGAAGGTCTTGATTATTAGATTCCCAAGTCACATTTGATATTGCCGTCAAAGAGGGGTTAATGAAGAAGTGATCTCTCTCTGTCTCTGTCTCTGCCTCTCTGTCTCTCTCACTCTCTCGTCCATTTCCTTTTGCAACATATTGTTGAGAGAGTGAGAGAGAAGCAGAGCAATATGAACTTTGTAGTACACGAAGAGTATTGGGAATTTCTTTGTTTTTGTAGTCTTTTGTCTCTTAAAAGTCAGTTAGGGAAGGAAAGGAAAATGGAAAACCTCGGTGTCAATACCAGTCTCCCCGAAAAATTAATAGTTGGTCCCTTTTCAGCTTGTACAGTTCTCACTCTTGATGATATGATGTATCCCCCAATATAAGAAAAGGCTCTGTACATGACAGACTCGTTACTAGCTTAAGCTTGATTTAGTGAAACTTGAAGTAATCGATTGCCATGTCATAGCATGTGTATATCAATACGTGATAGTGTCAGAGAACTTTCACATCATCATGTATATTCCCGCAGAAAATTCACCCTCAAATTCGGAAAACTCTTCATATTGCTATTTATACCTCTACACTTCAGTAGAAAGTCCTATTGAACTTTATTATAATTGGGACTATCTCACACATATATACAGTAATCAGCAGCATACTGGCTATGAGACAGTTTCGAAACGGCAACTATAATTAACAGCCACTATATTGTTTACATCAACGTACAGTGTTGACAACAGCTTTCCTGGGAAAACAAGACTATGGTATTTTTAATATTTGTTTCACTGATGTTCTATTACAATGTTGTAGAGCCGTGATCTGCTGGACTATTACTTGTGTTATCTCCCTGCTATTATTAGCACACTATTAATGATTGGCCTAGATTGGACATCCTTATATGTCACTGTCCTGTGCCATAAATATAAGTATGCGCACAAAGATCTAGGTGTTGTTTGACCATAAATATATGGGTCCCGCACAACCGCAGTTAGGATTTGTTGTGCTTCACATGTCAGCTACTCCCCGTGCCACTGTTGTAATGTATGGTCCAGTAGAAAACGATGTTTTAGAGTAACATCAGTAGTACGTAGAAAATTCAAGTTTACTGGGAAAATGAGACACAAAACGCACTTTAGCATTTATAAAGGTTGCTTACATTTGTCATAATTTTGATTTGCGGTGAGCTTTTGTCTCATAAGTAAAAAATAGTAAAATTTGGGAAAATAATGAATTATTATAATAAAACTAATTACTTGTTAGTAAAATAACAATAGATATCAGATTCAGCTTATGACCTATTTTTAAAAAACTAATGGACAGTAATAAAGAATCATCTTAAAAAATGTGTTCCAACAGCTCCTCATGGAACTTTAAAATTTATTACAGTATTCTAAACAGTGTAAACAGATGTAGTATTCACTGTCTGTCACATTGCCATCACATGTTTAGTAGCTGACTGTTTTAGTCAGAGTTTGGTTTGACTCATCGAAATAGTTACTAAGGACTTTGATAAGAACTTTACTGATTCAAAACAAGATAATTAGTGAAAAAGATTTGTGCATGGCAAGTATATTTTTGTCATTGATATTCATTCTCTTGAGAACTGGCAATCTGTGTACCATCAAAATATGGAACGATGGTACTGTTATAGTATCTGCTCTTTTTGGACCATGATTTCTCATACATTAAGCACATTAATTTATCTGCAAAATCAAAACTTATACAGGGTAGCGTTAGGAACGATTTAGATTTCAAAATTTGAGAAGACGCATATAATAAAATGCCCTTGAGATTTTGGAACTAATAGTCAAATGACTCTATAGTTTGGAGATCTTTCAAGAGCTCAGCCTCTGTGTGTAAGGGGGGGGGCATACCTTGTCATAACAGTAACTTGATTGTTTCTACCTTGATATTCCTTATCCATACTTTCTGTAGAATCAAATGAATAGTGTATTGTTTTTATTACATATGCAGTATTTAACGTATTATTAAGACTAGCTTTATTTAAATCTTAAATTATGTTCATGAATTAAGTAGTTGTCCCACTGAGGGCCACATTAAGTGGTCAGTAAAGAAATGATTCTCAGAGGCACGGGCTGCTTTACTGTTTCAGAAATTATAAATTAATGCTTGAATGATTGACTGACTAGTATTAAGTTTCCTAACTCAACAACGTAACACCGGTACCCCAGTCCTACTGTGTAAGATGCCGCCCCTGATATGTATAGTGGGATTAGGGGTGGTCAATGTCTTACTTCCTGAACAGACCAAGCCGATGGACTAGTAGTTAGAGCGTCCGCCTCAGATGTGGGAGGTCTCGGGTTCGAACACTGACCAAATCATACCAAAAACTTATAAAAATGGTACTTGCAGCTGTCTGGCTTGGCGCTCAGTATTAAGAGGTTAGAGCTACGGCTGTCTGGCCAAGTGTCAGGATAATGTGACTGCAGCGCCAGTCTTAGGCCAATCTGATGCAGTTGGCCGCGCGCGTTAGTGATTTTTAAAAATATCTTGTAGTGCTTTCGGCATTAATGGCCTTCAAACAATAGGATGCTCTTGCCAAAAACAGCACACACAGAGCAAAATAAACTTTTAGGAGACGACGCTAAAAAAGTAATCAATAATATTGACTAAGATATTGGGTTCGGGTTATGCTAATAAAGAGAAAGAATGAAATAAGGCTAAATGACGTGTATTCATGTGTTTTATTCCAATTATGTTCATGCTTCGAGATTTCAATATGTTTACAATTATTTAACAAGCAGCGAGTTTACTTATCCCCACGAATCCACTTCAACTGATGTAAAAGTACATGCCAGTTCAAGTAATATAATGGGTGATCCCCCTACATCATTGGGACACGCCGTTATAGTGCCTTATGCATGTATGATGGAGCTCGGTAACACGAGGTCAGGTCGGGGTTTCCCTTCTACTGCAATACACCGAACCCCAAACGGTTTAAAGTTACCAAAAGTAATATGCATGAAACACACATTGGAATTATAGTAAAGGCATCTCAACATGGGTAAATAAACTTGGGACATCTCGGTAAAAGCTGGATTGAGTATTCGGTAAACTCGGTAAAATTCGACAAGGTTACTGAAGGGGAATTTAGTAACTAAAGTACAGACACCGAATGGAATGCAGCATTGTATGCTCAATCACCATCGTTTGCAAAGCGAACTGTATTGCATTTGGCATATCTGTTCCTCAGACATTTCTTGTGAAGTTTACCAAACTTAACCGAGGCGAGAAGTTGGATTTTAGAAACACTTCAAAAACTCTGCAGGAAGCTCTCCCAGAACCCCCAAACGCATCGGTATTGATAGTAATAAGGCATCCGCCTCTGCAAACCCTGACAACTTCCGAGAGCCAGTCGCTGCCGAAGACGCATCACAAGCGACCATATCTCCTTTGAAACGATCAGAAATGCAGAGAACACCTCCAACGTACAGAATGAAGGGAATATTAAAGAATTACGATAAAATACGCGTGGACATAACTTGAAGTGGACTCGTAAGTTACATTTAAAGATCACAAGTGTGTATTAATTGCTAAAAATTAATATCAAAGTAGAAATGTGTGTTAATTCAGTGATGGAAGTGGAACCGTAAGTGCGCTTGACACATGGCTTAATTACAGTGCTTATTCCGGTTAAAGTCAGGAATAACACATTCAATATGTATATTTGCAGGAGTAACATTTATTATTAGAAAATAGCAAACTGTCTGCTCACCATTACAATATTTAAAGATATAGTAATTTTAAAGCGATGAAAGAAAATTTTAAGTTCAATATCAATAAAACGTGATTGAAAGTTTATTTCCAAATACCCGGATCACAGCGGTACCCGCCAAAATGATCCAAATCGGGCTCCGCATTTGCAAAGTCAGCTGCTGTGTGACTGGGTCGGACATGATGCTACATGTCTGCGGCATGATGCACCATTGTTAGACATCTATATAAACATTCACACTGAAGACATCGTTGCGATATAATTGAAAATTTTTTAGAGCTACATTAAAAACCCAAATTACACACACACACACACACACACACATACACACACGCGCGCGCGCGCGCATTTTCTGAACAATTCCTGCTGCATACATGTTCGACTCTCAATTTAGAGCAGACGTTGGGGGTGGGTGGGCTTAATTTTCACTAATCTTGTTTAATTGGTAGACCGTAAAATTGACACTTGCGCAACGCAGCGTTTAATTGCTTTGGTCATACTGTAGTTAATCTGACGCCTTTCTCCTTGGGGAAGTGTATCCAGACTGAATCAAGTTGTTTCGTTTTTAAAATGTATTTGACCACCCAATGTTGTTAGGAATTCATTTTGTTAAAAGAAAATGTGCCCTTAGTTGAAACATATTGGGCATATATCTGCTGCCATAACTCTTCAGTCCATTGAATGATGGTCAATACATCCTGAAAAACAAAACCACTTGATTTTATTTGCATATACATGTATAAGGAGAAAGGCATCAGAGCAAATATTGTATGACTAGCACAATTAGAAGAAAACCTGAGCAGTTTTGTCAATATGGGCTGCCTAGTATGAGAGATATTCTTGATTAACTTGGCCTCGTTGTTGACTGCCGATAGGATATGCTATGGACCGGTGATGTCTAACATGGTATGACTGGTACCCTGGTAGCAGCTTTTTATAATGCTTCTAACTTTTGTTGCATAGTAAAATGATATCAACGTTGGGCTTGATGATGGTCCTTCAAATAATGAAATGATATAAAGCACAAAGTGTTGCTAAATATGACATTAAGCTTGTTAAAATTCCAGATAATTGGTTCAGTATAATCACTTTATTTTAAGGACCTCATTTTAAATATTTATCATTCGTTTCTTCTTCATTTTGCAATCCAATATATGTCATTATCATTAAAACTAGCTGGAAGGATGATGCTGTTACTGTGCTATCCAAAGTCTGTCTGATTATTTGGCAGTTTTGTTTGTCCATTCGTTTGTCTTTTTGCTAATACTAACCCATATACGTATCATAGCTAGACAGAGTGTCATGTACAGCAAACATTTTCTGTCTGATGTGTTTTATGTATCTGATACATAGTTTTCATAACTTCAGGAGATATGGTTATGAAACTATATGCAAATATACATTATAGCTTGACAATTTCATATACTTCATAGTAGGGGTGAAACTATTCATCGATATATTGATGCATCAATGCTTTTGTTGTAACGATACACATTTCAATACAAGAGATGGAGACTCGATACAAAACGGTACTTACTGTACATAAGATATTTAAGTCTTTAACAGTCATGAATGATTGTTATTAGTTTGCTTTTATTTTCTTTCAATAGAGAATTCATCTGAAACAGCATTTGCTCTCCTAAGCACTCATTTATATTAGTAAAAACGAAAACGGCTTGAGAATTCACGCTCGTTGTCTGCAAATTAGCTCAAAGTGACATGGTTGGTAATCTGCCCCCCCCCGCCCGTTCCATGCTAATTATCTTAACATACCAGCATGTTCAGCATATTGGAAACATTCTAAAAGTGTTCCACAAGTATAATTAAGTACTTAACTCATCATTTAATAACCACTTTTAAGCGACGTTTCTAGCGTTTTGTCAGATGGTGAAATAGGGTACATTGAAATATCATTGGTGTTTATTGCTTTTTCGCTCCAGGTTAAATAATAACTACCAATGAGGAATTAGTGTAGCTTATTCCCCGCATGACAAACAGGAAGTACTGGCAAAGCAACAGAGAAACTGCGCACAAAAGCCATCACTATGTAAGGTACTTAAACAAAGATTCTCTCAGGGTGTGTGATTGCGTGAATTGTTCCTAATTTGAACGAGCTGGCGCACTTGGAGAATGGTGATGCACGAGCACTCCTGCAAATTAGTCCTACATATATGAAGAAGTGCTCTGTGAAGTATAACATTTTTATTAACTGTGCTTGCCGCGACATCTCCTTTTCAAATAGGGTTACCGTTTGCATATCTGGGTACTTCAAACAAGACATGAACGTTTGTTAAATTAAATTTGATTGGCACATTCTGCACTTGAAAAGGCAATGTGGCGTAACGGTGTAGTTTGAACCTTCCTTGAAGAAAGTTTTAAAAATACGGGGTACCAAGAAAACCCAAAATGTGTGATTCCTGGCGTGGTTCCTTATGTTTTCGTTGGCAAATACTCGCTGGTGATAGTGATCATAATTTTTACAGTTATAAAGTATATTGGATTATTGGAGTTAGGAAATTGTTATTGGAGATACCAATAATTGTTGTTGAGCCCGAACATATTATTAAATACGAGTTAGATGTACACGTTGGATGGGCAAAAATAGACGGCATGACTGTCGTTCTCCCTTTCAGCAGTACTGGTATTTCGAAATAAATGTAGAAAGAGCAGAATATTGAGCCTAGTACAGACAATTTAAAAGTAGAATGCAACTTTCATTTTTTAGCCCTGCTGATCATATGCTACAAAACCATATATAT
>JAECUM010014235.1:0-84538 GCA_016617855.1 Megalonaias nervosa | reverse complement strand
ATATATATATATATAACCTCTGATCCTGTTAGGATGTTCTTTGACAACCTAAAGGGGTCATATGGGGTTAACTGTGCTGTGTGTTTCGTCTGATTTCAAATTTCCTCTGAACCTGCTAGGATGTCATTTGGCAACCTAGGGGGTCACATGGGGATTAATTCGAATGCCCCTGAACTTGCTAGGATGTTGTTTGGCAACCTAGAAGTTCACATGGGGTTGTGTTGTGATTATATGTTTTATAAATTTTTATTATTCAGAAATACTTTATTTTATTAATATTATTCTGATTTTATTTTTATTTTAAACAAACATTTATAATATAATGATTCTGAAAATATTAATGTCATTATTTCTGCGATTAAAAACTTACAGCATAACGGTATAAATATATCTGATAATCATAATCCTGAAAAAATTCTGTGTGATTTTGAATCATTAGAACAACGAAAATTAGAGAACAGATATACTTTGCCATCTGATTATAAATTCATGAAGTTTATCCAGCAGGCAATGTTACAGTCGCTGGCAACAGTTACAGATAATCAGGTAAAGCTGTTTGTACCTCTCTCACAAGCTATTGACAAAATTAAGTTAGAATTATCTCATGAATACGAACAGAAAAAAGATTGTGAACTTTCGTATAAGACAGTTAAGAGGGAGCATTGTGAAAATGATAGTGGTAATGAAGGTGGACCAGTGACTGTGGTAATGGCTAAATAAAATCCCTGGCAAAATTGACAGAGTCGAACTATACAGTTTATTTATTTATAATACAATAATATTTATTTTTTTATTCAGATTCTCTGATAATAATATTTATGTAAAATAAAAAAATTTTAAAATCAGATTATAATAATAATATTTTTTTTTTCTGTTTGGGTATTATGATAATTACGATTTACCCCATCAGAAGTTAGATTCATATATTTTTTTTTGTTTTGCGATGACGCATTATGATTGGATATATAGATTTATACTTAAACCTCATTTTGCAAATCCAGAATGCGTCCTATTTGGTCTGTAAGTTTGAAATATATCCTTGATAATAACGGATTACGTACATGCCGATAAACGGGGTTAATTGGTTCTGATACAATTAAATACCCGGGGGGCACTTGAGGGCTAAATGAATATAATATATATCCTTGCTGGGCCTGGCTAGACTTTGAAAGATCTACTTGATAGCTGCCATCAATTACATCACATACTAGATTGACTGCGATCGTTGATGTTATATTAACAATACCAGGTGATATATGACGGCCTCCACCGTATGGATCGTTGTTATGTTTATGAATAACCGGTGGCGGGGCTATTTTTCTCCATGATTCAATTACTCCGGGAAAATGTTCTTCAATAAGATCAGTGATTGATCTTTTCATATCGGTATTGTGAAATCCTGGTATTATGAATGTTTGTAAATCTTTTTCTGTTTTTTTTTGTAATGTTTAATAAACAAATCTTTCATCACATCCCAGTCTAAAATATAATCACTATCTATACCACCCCTATACTCTCTTACAGCGTGTAAAATTATATCATTAATAAGTCTTAAATCTATCACAACAATGTTTAAATGTTTTATTGTTTCAATTATCTGTTGTTTTACGTCTTCGCTGTAATATTGTAATAAAGAAGAAAATAAATTTCGTAGTTTATTAATTGATTGTTCGTACTCGAGTTTAATTGGGTCGGACCATAATTTAAAATTTTCTTCATTAATATGAATTTCTCCATTAACAGATTTATATAAGTGTCTTCTTCTAATATATAATTTTCTACCATAGAGCTGTTGATAATATTCTAATTGATCAGCGGGTACCCACGGAAATTTACTTAGATATTCTAGATCTTTTATATATTTTCTTTCGCTTGTCTTAAATTCTTCTCGTTTTGGTTCTGGAATTTCATTATAAACAAGGGGAACATCAGGCCATCCTAACACGGATCTGATCGAACTTTGATAAATATCTACAACATAATCAAGGGAATTTATTTCAATCGCCGCTGATAATGTTGGTTCGTAAACAGTAATTGCTATTTTGGATTCTTTTCCTGTAATAGATTTAATTCTACGTTGGAACTCATCATTAATCTGTTCTGTTTGATAACTGCCCATTGAAATTCCAACAACGTGCCAATCAGGAGTTCCATCCGGTTTATTCTTATTTGCAAATACCAGTGAATTGCTTGCTGGTAGTCCACCAAACGATTTTGATCTAATATTTGGTCAGCTATGATAAACTCGTAATTGTGCTAGCGCTATTTCTTTTGCTGGAATTGCAGTTGGAAAGTTAACGCTAAATTCTGGACTGGTTGAACTAAATGATATCATTGTAGTTTTTGTATGCGTAGTATTAGCGACGATCTGTTGTAATAGTTCGCGCGATCTTTGATCTGACATTATTATTATTGTTATTATTTTAAATCGGGAACTTTTTGATCATTTATTTTTTCGCCTTGGTGGCTATTGTCAAGGAATGCTTCATTATAAATTTTCATTATCGTTATGAACTCCTCATCGGATATTTTACCATCACTGAGATACGACGAAAGATACGACGATAGTTTAATGCATGCAGACACCGACGTGTGTAGTTTTATTATATACTCGTGTAATTTTGTGTTTGTACATGTAGCTATCTTCTTTGCGATAATACTGAGCATACCTGCGCATGTTGTTGCCGTTGAAACGACAATTGTTACAACTGCAGGCGCTGTCATTGTTATTGTTGATAGCAATACACCTGCGGACGCGATGATAACAGAAACTGAATAAACAATTATATCAATGATAACCACACGCCTGCGATATTTTTTTTACTTTTACTGCATAATTGTCAACGATATTTTTTAGTTTGGTCTGACACTCACATACTTGATTGTATCTGTAACGATTCACGTCAATGTGGGACTGGGGTCCCTGGGTTTGATTCATTATAATTAAGTTATTTAATTAAGTAATTAATTGAGGAGTTTCAGCTGCGAATTCCAGACACCACCAGTAAGACACCGGGGTTAATTTTTTGTCAGATGGTTCCAGTATAAATTCTTCTTCGACATCTTTATTTAATATAATAGATACAGTTCCAGAAAAAACATCGACTGAATGACGCCATGGAAATGTAGTAAATATCCTAAATTTTTCTTTACTGAATACAGACAGCCTGTACACACCAGTTACTTCTGCGGTATGTTTGATAGTGTTATTTTGCTGAGACCGTGTTGCTGATCCTGATGCTACTGTGTATACCACATTGATGATCTGCTTGTGAGAAATTTTAATCAGATTCGTTTTTTCAACGATATTAGGGATTCCACTAACAATATCGTTGATTTTTGTGTTAATGTCAGCAAGTTTAATATCTACAACCACTGGATTACCAAAAAATTTATATACAGATCTGTTTATGTTTCTACGAAAATTCAAGAATGTTTGTACGTGATTGGAAAAATCAGTTTTTGAATGCGGTCATTTCATCGTTGATTGTTGTTAATGATGTCGCCGTCGGAATGTTGCTATCGTCAACGTATTTTTTCGTTGCAGCGTCGAAATCTGATTCTGGTGTTCTGAGATTATTAATGCCATTATTATTCATGTTGAGAAATGCACGCATTATACCACCGTTGACTAACACAAACTTAGATTCTTGATCATCGACGTATTTTTTGTTGCTGCGTCTGTATCTGTGGCTGGGTTTCCAAGGTATGTAATTTTATTTTGATTCATGATAATGTAACCAGTGAATGAATCACCAGCTTTTTTGATATAATCGTTAACTGACTTACCGGAATCTTGTATTTTACCTTGATCAGCAAGAGTAACGATATTATTAACAACCGTGGTGGGAATTCGTATAAGTACATCTGACAGTTGTATATTGCTTGTCTTTAATCGTCCTTGTTTATCTTGAAAAACGACGACTTCATTTTGATCCACACTTGTGATATTTAATAAATCATCGATTTCATTTCTGAGCTGATCAAGAGTTGCATATTTAGATAAGTCACCTTGCTGAGCTTTACCGCGAGAAGATCTTCCATAAATATCTACCATTATATTTACTAATATTTGTTTAAAACGTTTATGCGCGGCTATGCCTGGTGGTGGTATATTCGTGTACGACTTTATGAGGTGGTTTTCCTGGCGGTGCCAGTGAAATTGCGTCGAGTACAGCGAGGGTTTCACGGCCACATACTGGTGGATCTGTTAATTTTTGTGTTGGTAATGTTGAATACCAGATTGGAATATCACCGGATAAATTACTATATCGTAAAAATTCTTTTGGTGGTGCCAACACATACGAATCGGAATAAACAATTCCACGTGGATCAATCGCGTATGCCACCCAATGAGTACTTAGGCCAGAGTTTTTATCGAGATTAATAATACCAGTTTCAATATTGTTTGGTTGTTTTGGTAACTGATTACGCATAAAAACACCTCTGAAGTTCTTTTTATGTTCAGTTGCTTAGCAGCATTAAGTAAATCAAAATTAGACATAGGAAGAATCATCGAAATGTCCCGGGCAGTCTTAGACCTTTTCCGTACCACGAATGTGGGGTCCCTGGAAGTCTTAGACCTTTTCCCTTTTATTTTGGAGGTTTTTATTCCGTGACCTGTTGCTTTCTTTAATGCCATTCCAGCAGCCGTTCCAACAGCACCTAACGCAGCTGCTTTTGCAACAGCTAGGGCTTCAGCGGCTATTATCGCTGGTAACGCGGCAAGAAGTGGAAATATACCACCCGTTTTAGCGATGTCTTTAATGGCACTCGCAGATAGATTAAGTCGTATGCCAGTCCTTGATTGTTTGGCTTCATTGAAGTGCCTATGCTGGCGTTCTGATAATGATGGTTTATTCAGACCACCTGCGATTTGTTCTCGCTTTTTTATTTTTACCGCACAATTATTTTTTGATGATGATTGTAGCTTTTTAATCTGACCAGGATATGACATTTATAATTATCATCCTGATTTTAAATCAGGGATTTAATTACATGTTTGGAAAATATTTACATATTTTCTACTGGGGCATCAACGACTCTCATTCGTCCACCAACACCTTCAAGTAATATTTATTTATCGCTGAGTATAACAGCAATTGCTCTGTAATTAGCAATAGCTCCTATTGTCACACGAGCTCGAAAATGTATATCAACGACAGATTGTCTGAACAAATCCAGGTGTTCCAGTGAAAAGTAATAGATCGGATTCAACGTTGTAAAATCAAGCTGAGATATTTGTAAACCGGAATCAACATTTTGATCACGCCCCATAAATGCCATTAAACGATGATATGCACGTGCTTCATGATTTTGATCGAAATTCAGTAATATATCCTCGGAGGGTTCTTGATGTCGATTTATTCTCAGTGAAACCTCGGAAACACCAAGTTTGTCAAATATCACCATACTATGTGTTTGTGAGTTTACTCGTGCAGCAACTTGGAGCGCAATAAATATATGTCGCGGTGAGGATATACCTTGCTGTGATGTTATTTGCCAAGTAAATAAACCATTAACAGTGCTCTGCACAGCATCTGTGCTCATTGTCAACCATGACAACGTTGATTTACCACCTTGATCCATGAAAGAAAGTAACCGTTGTTCTTCGGCGATCGATGGAGTCATTGCTGGCATGCACAACGAAAGTTTTGTTAGTATTACTTTACCTGCATCACCGAGAGAGCGCCAAATTGCATCATCATCGGTAGCTTTTCGTACGAGTACAACTGTATGTTTAGCTCCGAAAATAACTTTTCTGACATTCCTGCAAAATCCAAATATATGTGACAGTGGAATTACACATGAAAATCTTCTACTTCCATCCTTTAACATTGATCGACGTGCTGCGAATCCTAAATTAAATTCTGGATTTGGAAAAGTTAAATCTTCAATTTCAGCAGGAGCAGGAGGAGCAGCTCGATTATTGGGCCGTTGAAGAACTTGATTTATACTGTCAGGATAATTAGAAGTGTCCTTGGTAAACATCATTGACGGACCAGCTGATCTTGAATAATAGTCACTGTATCTTGCAAGGCCAAGTATCGTCGTGGCAACGTCTTTCTGAATTGATTCAATATTTTTTTCGTCAATCATGTACGTAGCGCTGTCGAACAATGCCATGATGCCATTATTAACAAAACCAACTCTAACATCAGCTCCATATGCTACTGGTGCTGCAGAATTAGCGATATTTAAAATTTCACCTTCTACTTCAATGAATGCTTCAGCGGGTAAGAAATATCTGCTTGTATCCTGAACTTGCAGTTCAATTCTTCCACGCTGATCTGGCTGTCGTGCGTCATAAGAATAAAACTGATAATCGCGCACAGATTCATCTTTGAGTACTGGTGCATCCATGTCAAATGCGTGATCAGATATACTTTTAAACATCTTTATTATTATCGTGTTCGTCTAACACGAAGACCACTTCCAGCTATTAGACTAGCGGTTATATATTTTTCTTTTTCTGACATTGGTACACCAGCTAATTCTGCTAGTTTTTGATTAGCAGCTTGATTTATTATTTTACTGACATTTGCGGGCATCACTTCAGTGCTGGCCAGTTTCACTGGCAGCTGAGGTTTTCGTCGTATTAATCGTGCTAGTCTATCCTTGATTGCTGAGAATGCTTTGCTAGCAACATCACCAACAGCACCAATACCTTTTTCACGAACAACGTCAATAGCTTTCATCCCCAGTTGCTTTGTAAGCGGTATTGCTTTTGGGGCTATCCCTCTAAATAGACCCTGAACAATATCAGCTAGTCCATCTCCGTAGATCGTTTTGTATACTGGTAATCGTGAATTTATTACCCTGACCATGGTTGGTCTGCGGTGAGTATTACGTATGATCATCTTATTATAGTCATTGCATATAATTACATAATCACTGTGGTAATCATCGGCGATTTCATTAATAAGGGACCGATATACATTAATATCTATGATACCGCCTGTAAATAATCTTTTACAAATATCAGCTGTTTCATTAATGATTTCTGATGAATTATTACCAGCTCGTTTTCCTCCAAAGAGGATTTCTAGTCTTTCAACATCAGCAAGGACGTTATTAGGACAAGTAATAAGACCACTTCCTCGAGTAGTAAGACCACTTCCAGTTGCACCGGGGAGATCTTGATATTATTCCTCACTTTGTTGTAATTGTTGTACTGGGTCTTCTCTTTCAGCTACACCGGGATCAGGTGATGATTGTCTCCGCCGTCGAGATCTGTGCTTTTTTGATGATATAACTGGTTTCCAACACCTTTTTTCATTTGATTAACTTTATTAGTAAAATCACCATATTCTTTTTTATATTTTTCAATGATTCGTGGAATATCCTTTTACTCACAAAATACCTTAGCAACCCACTCGTTTTCTGGAGTGTTATAAAATTCTGGCTTTAGAAGCTGATGCCGAATCTGGTATCCCGCCGCAGCAACCTTAACAGGATTAGTCATAACTTGTATATAGCCTTGTTGATTAAAATACCGAGATTTTAATTCTGGTTTAGACAGATCCTCTACAATATTTTTAACATCTTGAATTTCAGCACGTGTTTTGTCGGCAGACTCCATAGCTTCCTTAATTTGTTTTGGTAATGCTCCGATAACCTGCTGTGTTGCAGTTGTAGCCTCAGCGGTTTTCTCCAAAGCGAGAAGAAGACCACTAGTAGTCTCTGTAACAGGTTTAAATAACTGTTCTGCACCTTCTGCAAATTCCACCTGAGACTCCTGACGCGCTTGTAGTTGTTGTTTGACAGAATCACGGATGGGTAGATATTTTTTAATTGCCTCTAGTCGCTCTCGCGCTAGTTTAGCTGTATGAGATTTCATTATTTGATATAACAATGATTTAATTATAGCAGCAGGGAGGGTGAACGACCAGCGTTGAGTGACCAACACGTAAATGAAACACACCATAAAATAAAAACGCGCGTCAGTGATGATGTAACAAAATGAGCTAACCCAATTAGAGAAATCTCATGGCCTGACAGAGGGTTTGGTTTAACGTTATTGACCTTGAGATTTCATTTTCGTAGGAAGTTTTATTTTTCATAAACAAGGTCTCCAAACAAAATGGTCTGTTCACCCTCCCTGTTGCTATTCTACACAATTACTCATTTTACAATGACTAAAGACTATTAATAAGTTATCAAACTATTTACTTTTATGGCATTAATATAGCTTTACAATAATTAAATTAATTGCAAGAATAAAATAATTATATGTCCCAAACATTTCAAATAGTGTTATTGGCTTGAGACACTAGCTCTAATATATGGATAAACATCACATGCCTATTGCTGGTGGGTTTCTGTTTGATTTTCAATTTGCAAAAATTATGTGATGTATTCTGTTCAATCCAAAGATACTGCATGTTAACTCTGGCTCTACATATTTCTACCAAACTTATTTACATATCACAACAAAGCAAAGTATTCTTTAATTTGTCAATGGCTCCTACAGATATCAAAGAGATCGCGCTATATGCGCTGCATGTCTCATACATGCATGCATAGAAATAGTAAATAAATAAATAATGTTAGTATTCATTTTTCTGTATGTGTGCAGAGAGGTATCATGATTCCCTATAGTTGCTTCCTTTTATATATGTGCATAAAAGCTCATGCAAATTATTTATTACATTCCAATGTTCTGACTTGTATCATCAGGCATGTTATACCAGTCCCTGTTGTTATTACAGTAAGTGTTGTTGTGAATGGTGTGAAATACGGTAGTATCATTATGGTGAAGGTTATTATTATTATTATTATTATTATTATTACTTTCATACCAAATAAAACTTAAATTGTATATAATTATTGTTTTCTGAGAGAGAGAGAGAGAGAGAGAGAGAGAGAGAGAGAGAGAGAGAGAGAGAGAGAGAGATCCCATTCTGGCAGCATTCTATAAAGAATTAAGCTTCATGAATTTTGCTTTTTAGAAAAAGAAATCAATTAATAAAATCATTCAAGCTGAAATATGGTTTTCCGCGACAGAAACTTAATTCAGTATCAAGATTTTAACGGCGGCTACTTCCCTTCTTTACAGTTTTGAGACTGGTTGACGAAATACCAAACATGCTTGTAACATATTTGAGATACTAGATTATCACATAGTCAGTACAGTTTTATCACGGATTGGACATTCTGTTAAAAAATTATTTTGTCTTTGTAAAATTTTCTGTTTATTCGGATGGACACTTGTTCTTTGATTTATAGTTTGTAGAAAAGTATAATCTACTTTTACTAGGTAAACTTTGTTTGGGACTATTTTTTATGCACAACAAATGAAAGGTGCATCTGTTGGAATGCATGAACTTATTCATTCTTCTTTTTACCTAAATCATTTCCACTGCAATACAAATGATGTAATAAAAAGACTCTCAAATGTGTAACACGGCTCGAAAAAGCTGGACATTATTCAACTCTTTTCATAAATTCAGTATTAAATCATTAACCATTTGAGATCCTCAATACACAGAACTACCGCGGCAGCCTCGTTTTCAAATACGCTTTATTTTAAAAATTGAACAGTCACTATTTAGCTAGGTAATTTTGGAAACTTCATTGCAAGCAATGAGGGAGGGATTGGTGTGGGAGTGCCGCACGGTATATCGCCTCACTTTGGAGTCATACCCGAGAGGGAACTGTTGGGGACCCTCTTTCTCACTCTCCTATCATTGTTTTTCTATTTTCTCTCTATTTACTTCTTTCTAACAGGATAGGGAGGCCGTCCAAACTGACAATAACAAAACTAATACACTTATATGCAGCCTCGTAGCTGCTGACATGAATCTAATACAATAGGTACAGACAACAATCACACATGGGACAGGAAATTTGGCCCAACCAAGTAAGTAGTAAATGATGGTTTGATAGCAATGCTACGTGGCTAACGCGAGGTAGTACGTTTCACACCTGATCTCCCCAAAGGGACTGCCAAAATACAAGAACATTACGAAAACACAACATACGGGGAAACACAAACACACTACTAAAATCTACGAGGCAGCAGAACCACACACAGTACATGCGCTCCTACAACACAAACACTCGACTCTACTTTTGTTTGCCTTTTGTTTTTGTTTTTATTTTTCTTTCCATATAGCACAATCACAGAGAATTAGAGAAAATTTAGGCATGGGAAAGAATGGACCTGCCTCTGTGGTGGAAGCGGATGGAAAAGAATAGCCATTTGCCACCATTATATGCGTGCCTGGACCCACTACCCTGATGTATTTATATTTTTATTAGGTAGGTTTTGAAATAAATAGATACAGCCTCTAGCTTGATTTGATCTTTAAGAGCCAGTCCAAACATGTACACGTGAGATATCGAGCATTACATATAGTATCATACATATAGCAAACACTGGACATACATTGATCTCTGGCAAGGATCACCAGTTAAAGTTAAAAGGCTCGGAAACCAGCCAGGGGAGTACGAATCTTATGATACAGATGGACTCAGAACAGAATTAATTTTACTGTATATTCTCTACATTTGTTTCTCAGTACTTAACTTTCTACTTTGTGACAATCAATACAAATCATATGTTAATCTAAAATACCTTCAAAGATGACTTCACGGTGAAGTTCTTGTCATAGGTTCACTTGCATTTCTTTGAGACGCTGGACTGTAAACAAAACAAGGTGCACTGGAACACATATTTCACTTCCGGATCATCACCAAGGCCTTATTACTCACTGTACACTATCGCCGGAACAAACACAGACTGCCCCACAATATAAGCTTATGCTCTAAATAATAAGCAATAACTTTTAAATCCATACCAAGAATGCCTAAATCTATCTCTTGTATCACCACCAATAGGAGACAGGAAAAAATGCTCTAAAAATAGACTGGGACTACATTCGTAGGTACTGAACCGAAATTAATAATTGTGGTCTGGTTCCAGGTTAGGGTTAGGCGCTGCCAGAACCCTAATTCAAAATCATGTAAAGTTTTATCAAAATTCATTGTAATTTTTTTCCAAGAAGACACGCAACAAAAGACTATGGGGATAAGAAACACATAAAAGCCTTTAAATCTTTCAGCACAACGGGGTTCTCTCAAAGCCAGCCGTCTTAATCATGTTTGGAAGGCTGCGAGGGGTCCACACCAATAAAGGTACAGTTTTCCTACAGTATGTGCAGTTGCATATTTTTGACATCACAAGATGTTACATATCACTTTATATGATTCTGATTGGTCCAAATAAGCCCATAAAATTATTGTGCAGTATTCTCTTTACTTATTAGCTGCGAGTGTGGGAATGCTTTTATAACCCCGCCTTCTGGAATTTGTTGTTTTCAATTTAAATTTTGGCGACTATTTTTTGACTCGAGTCAGGAAAGAGGAAAAATGGTATCGTCTGTCTGAATATAGCCAATTTACCCCCCACAAGGGTTTGTTATGTCATGTATAGCAATATCATCATATGAAAAATGGCATAAAACCCCAAGACAAGAACAACAAGAACAAGTAAAACTCAGGGTATTGTTCAGTTGATAGTGGATGGGGGGTATATCTGTAACATAGAATCTACCCTATATACAAGCGTGGTTTAAATGTTAACTTATAAAATTAAGTAAATTCACCTCTGTTCACAGAAGAATCCGGACATAAACCGGCTTCCAACTGACAGAACTTTAACCAGCTACAGCATATTTATACGGTAAATATCTGAAGCAAATCCGACTCAAAAAGAAATTTGTTTACATCTTCTGTACAGTCTAATGTTCCAAATCAAATACTGCAAATATCTGATCACAAATACATTACAGTAAATATGAGAATTTCTGCATCCAGTAATCCTCTTTCACGTAAATATCGCCACAATGTAACTTTTAGCTGTGAAAGTAACATTTTAGGATGAACATGGATCGACTCTAACCGGTATTGTGCACCGTATCAATGTGACATCACACGGATTGAACATCCTGTGCTGAAAAATGATTTTGTCTTTGTAAAATGCTCTGTTTATTCGGATGGGTGCTTGTTCTTTGATTTAAAGTTTGAAAAAAATAGGTATAATCAACTTTTACAAGGTAAACTTTGTTTGGGGCTATTTTTATGCACAACAAATGAAACTGCACCGTCAGACAGAATGCATGAAATTCTTCATTTTTCTTTTTACCTAAATAATTTCCACTGGAAATAAAAACTATGTGATAAAAAGAATCTCAAATGGGTAATACAGCTCGAAAACGCTGGATATTATTCAACTCGTTTAATAAATTCAATATTAAATCATTATTCATTTCAGATCGTCTATATACAGAACTACCACGGCAGCTTCTTTTTCCAAATACGCTATATTTTCAAAATTGAACCGTCACAATTCAGCTAGGTAATTTTGGAAAATTCATTGCAAGCAGTACCAATACACGTGCAGCAAGCGATCATGCAACTCCACAGATAATTTAAAGTCACGGAGTTATCATGTTGGTGAGTAAAATCAAGATTGTTGCATTATGCATGTTTACAGGACTGCAGGTTGGAGGTCGCTTTATGCATTACGATTTAATACATTAAATGTTGTTGTTGTTGTAGGGTTTAACGCCATTTTTCAGCACAAGATAGGCTATACATGGCGGCCAGTACTAATGGTGGAGGATGAACCCGGGAAAACCCCGGAAAGAACCACCGACCCACGAGAAGCTACCGGCAAGCTTTCTCACATACTAACATTCGCCGAATCCAAGACTCGAACCCACGCAGGCAGAGGTGAGATTGCAGTGATCCGTAACGGTGAGCACTTTGGACCGCTCGGCCACTCGGGGCCCCAATACATTAAATGATATAACTTTGTAATCTTGATCAACATAATCCTTGCGAGACAACTTTGCATATTGTTATCATTTAATGCTGCGCCTTCCAAACTGCAGTTCTCGATGCGCTATTGTCAGTTAGTGTCAAGCAGGGCTGCGTTCTTGCCCCGACCCTGTTCAGCATGATGTTCACAGCGATGCTGACCGACGCTTTCCGTGAGGGTGACATTGGCATCGACATCCGGTTCAGGACTGATGGGAACATCTTCAACCTGAGAAGACTGCAGGCTAAGACTAAAGTCCAGGAAGACACCATCCGCGACTTCCTCTTTGCTGACGACTGCGCTTTGAATGCTGGAACTCAGTCTGACATGCAAGAAAGTATGGATCGGTTCTCTAAAGCCTGCACAGACTTCGAACTCACAATAAGTACGAAGAAGACCGAAATCATCTACCAGCCTGCACCCCTAGTCCCCTACACTGAACCCAGCATTACCGTCGATGGCCAGAAGCTCGCTGTTGTTGACAAGTTCATCTACCTTGGCAGTACATTGTCACGCACAGTCTCCATCGATGAAGAGGTCACTCTCAGGATTGCTCGTGCAAGTGCAGCCTTCGGCAGACTTCACAATACTGTGTGGGACAGAAAAGGAATCAGCCTGCCAACCAAGCTCAAGGTGTACCGCGCAGTAGTACTGCCCTCCCTCTTGTACGCCTGTGAGACATGGACGGTGTACAGTCGCCATGCAAAACAGCTGAATTCCTTCCACATGCGCTGCCTCAGAAAACTGCTCCACATCAAATGGCAGGACAAGACTCCTGACACAGAAGTCCTCCAGAGAGCAGAGATGACAAGCGTCTATGCCATGCTCAGAAGGTCACAACTCCGTTGGGCTGGCCATGTCTGCCGTATGCCTGATGAGCGCCTCCCAAAGAGACTGTTCTATGGGGAACTCGCTGAAGGCAAACGTTCCCGAGCAGGCCAAAAGAAACGGTTCAAGGACACGCTCAAAGCCTCCATGAAGTCCTGTGGCATTGATCCAGACAGCTGGGAGCAGCTTGCCGAAGACCGCGCTGCCTGGTGTCACCAGATCAACTCAGGCTCAGCTGCATTTGAAGAGCACCGGATCAACGAGGCCAAGCAGAAACGCCAGCAGAGGAAGAACAGAGCCAGCGCCGACGTTCAGTCCATCCAGCCCCCGGAAATTCCCTGTCCTCATTGCCCTAGACTCTTCAGAGCGCAGATTGGCCTCACCAGCCATCTGCGCACTCACAGACCAGCCCAGACCTGAAGTCATGGTCGTCTTCGAGACCGAAGGACGAACATCATTGTCAGTTATCGACAATAGGTTGACGAATTAGCAAATAAGCTATTGTCGATAACTAACAACAATGAATCGAGAACTTCAGTTTAGCAGGAGCTGCAGTAAATAATAATGATCTGGAAAGTAGTCGTCCCAAATATTATGAGCAAGTTTATAAAGTCATCTCCTTTTATGACGTATTTAATACATGCTTGTTAACCTCATTTCCGTTTTTCTCAGGGACGTTTTTCTTCACGCATTATCAAATCCAGCATTTGCCTTCGTGCAGTTAACTTTAACTTGAAGACGTTCAGAGGTACTTGCATCTAATCTGAAAAATGGCAGTGACTATTTCAAATGTCTTAAGGCATGAAGTGAGAATTTCATTGCTTTTCTGTTTAAAGATATAAAGTACCAATCGTTGACAGATGTCATAGTCCTTTCAAAATAGATGGTAAAACTAAAATTTAGGATACCTTTAAATGTTGGTCATGAATAACACAAAGAAAATGTATCTGTGACATGTTAAAATGATTTTTAAATGTTGAGCAAAAACTGAAATGCTTTTGCCAAACAGGTAAATAGTCAAACATTTTGTCCCGGTTCCATAGTACATGTTGCTGTAATCTATTTCAGTGAATGGTACTTGAATCAACAAGAAGCAGGGAAAGATGCAAGATTTTATTTTGAGATAATTTATTTAGAAGAGGTGGTTCAGTGGCCAACATTTGTGTTTTACACCTAATAGTGTACGATTTTATCAGATGGAAGGGGGAACCTAACCATATGACACTGTCCTGCCCAAAATGCAATTATATATGGACGTGAAGAAAATTTTTCCACATATTTTATAAAATGATTATGAGATATTCCTCATACTGAAGACCTTGCATTTCTGTGTAGCAGTCTGAATTTCTGGAATGTTCCCTTAGTGATGCATTAGATACGATCCTACTCATTTAATTTTCAGAATTTGTTAGAATCTATTGTTCTACCAAATTTGCATGTTAAAATTCACATGAGACTACCAAGAGTCAAATCTCATGTGAGAATCTCGTGGGCACAAAGGTAGCCGATTTGTTGCAGGGGCTGCAATTGTGAAGTGGTATTTAGTACTTGTAAGTTTACACTAATAGTCCCCTAGACTACTTTCTGTTTTAATATGATCAACAAAAACTGGTAATTTAAACAAAGCTAATACTACATTTGTAATCAGCACAACAGAAGTTTGCGTTCCATGAAAAGGTTTTACCAGTTTACCATTCATGCTCTCAAATAAAAAACATGAAAGATCTATTGATCAGAAAAGATCTTTATATAGGTGTGGATCCAAGGAGGCTCTTATCGTTGCCCCTGTGGCTGGATCCAAGAATGAGAATGAGGGGTGCAGACAAAATAGATAATTAATCAGCAACACTTGCCCCAAATCAGGTTCGATAAGTACACGGAGTGCGCCATTGCGAGTCGGGCGTTGTGTGGATTGAAATGACTACAATACTAGCTAGTCCTGGGGTTTATTAACAGACAGTAAACGTACGGGATAACCTTAAAACAAAACAGAACGAATATTTATTATAAAATACTATAAACGAGACAAATACGACACATAACCCGCACGCCTGTATTTCAATACGTCAGCTCACTAACACATAAATGATATCTTACAGACACGAAGACTCGAAATCTAAAAATGTTACAATTCTCTCAAATTATGACTACATGTAGCAGGATTATATATTTTATAATTTTATATATTCATGTTTTAATTAGGCAGAAGCGGGTACTTTGTTATTTTATGTAATTAGTGTTCATGGATGAGTGAAATAAAGTCATCAGTAGCAATTATTGTGTTATTCACATTTTACACATATTTAGCCAATTAGGCAACTTTGAACCAGGATTACCTGTTCAAGTTTTGTTCACTCTGAGCAATGAAGCTACCCTGATTATTGTTCATGCTGAGTTGTTCTATTATAAGACAAGTGGCAAGTAACTTTCTGATTGGTTAGTTTGCTACTTGTCTCAATAAACAACATAGCATGAACAGCATATTAGTGGTGGTCATGCCATTGAAGCTTCTGAAGGGTGCTGGTCATGGGGTTGCAGTAAGAAAAGTGCCTTTTTTACTCACACGCAAAACTTTGGAAAAAGATAATTTTTTCTCTTTTTTTCTCCTACATTCCTACCTTACATACATTGTAAATATTAATTACAAGCACTGTAATTTTTCAAAAAGGCCTTTTTAGAGCTGTTCATACGTGTATTAATACACAAATACATAGCCATCATTATGGCTTTTTACAACAATCCCAGCATCAGTGGGGAAGACTTCCTCAAGCAATATTTTAGCACAGAGGAAGAAGAGGCAGAACAGGGACGCCTTTTTAAGGCTTTCAGAGACCCATGGGTCCAGGCCCTGGATCTTTCAGAACTTCCGGCACAAGAGAGACCCGGAGAAATCGCCATTCTATCTGCTCTATAATGAAAACTTATACACATTCTACAACATAGTTAGGGGTTTTTATCTCCTGTACCCTAAAAATAAAGAAAAACGTTTACAACAGGGAAACATTGGCATAGGTGACAAGATAGCTAAAGTGACTGCCCCCCCCCCATGACTAGGTTAATAGAAAGAAAGTACATAGACGGTTACGTCTCACACTTCCCCAGAGAAATCCCTCTTGATGTTTTTCAAGGGGTATTTGAACAGAAAACGGCAGTAAAAACCATCTCTATCAAGAGAGATACTTACAAAGCTATGCCCGGGCTATGCAACGGGAAAATAGTGGTCAAAGTAGATATAAAAGAATCAAATAAAATACCCGAATACTTCAAAGTATTTGGGATACCCGTACAGACGTGGTTCTACAAGTGCCACCTGACAATACCATGTGGTGCTTGTGGAACCATAGGCCATAGGAAATGGGATTACCCAGAAAGAAAACAACAACAACAACAATAACAGCAAATAAACAATGCAAACATAACACATGACGCACTCAAAACATATGCAGAGGCAGCTAAAGCAAACCCCAAGCAAATGACACCATTCATGGCCGAACAACCGTTACACCGCCACCAAGTGAAGAGGAAACACGCAAACACAAAACAACACACACAGAACATACGCTGAAGCAGTCAAGATCTTCAATAGGGAAATGACACTTCTTGACATAGAACTAACACAAACCAATACACCACCGCCAACTATATCCACACTATCACACACGGTTGTTGCTTCCCCATTACCATCAACAAGCAGTGAGTAAACATCACAACAAGAAAACACAGCTGACAAAGAAATGGGGACAGAAGACACAAACACACCAACATCACAGATAACACCAACAAAGAATGACAAAACCCAACACAACAAAGACAAAAGGAAAGCAAACTCACCTCAGTACAAGATCCAATAAAAGACCAATCGTAACAGTGAAAATCCCCAGAACTCAGAAAATCATAGAAATAATTAGGGAAATGAATAATAAAATACCAATACTACCCCCACTTACGGACAAGAAAACACAGACAAAACCAGACACAAGAATTACAACAACACAAAAAGCAGACCATACAGACTCCACATACACAAATAAGACCCGACCAGAATTTCAAACACCACCAACAAGGCCAAGGACAAAGAATCAGTCCATCAACCAATCAAAGGGAACAACTGACATGTCAAAAGAAACAAAAAGATCAACCAAAAACGACCCCAAACAACGAAACCCCAAACAGTGCAAATCCGACAGAATTTGACATAAATACTATGTAAACAAATATATCTTACCTTAAGTAGTAAAAAACAAAAAAAAAAAACATATTTAATAATCCAGAATACAATATTGAAACAAAAAAATGGAAAAGAAACTTAAAATATTATCACTAAATATAAACGGATTTGATTTCAAGAAAGCAAAATCACTAATAAAAATTGCTAGGCAATATGATTTAATCTGTATACAAGAAATTCATAATGTTGGACAAAAATAATAAACTTCATTGAAGATAAATTAAATGCGATTTTTATTACAGAAAAAGACAACACATCAAACAGATCAGGAGTAGGCATAATTATAAACAATAAAATACTACACACAGACTGGATGATAATAACAACACCACATGAACTAAATACACATAATGAACCTATACATGCCACCAAAGAGAAATAGAAAAATACCCTTCATTTATAGACTATCAAACTACCTACAGACATATAATATGCAGAATATGATTATAATAGGCGACTTCAATTCAGTCACAAAATACATTGACAAAAAATTCGGTTTAGCAAAATGGGATAGAGATGTACTACACCATATAGAAGGCCTAATTCAAAACAACAACGTAATAGATACTTTTATATGTCTGCATCCGAACAAAAGAGAATATACATAAACAAGAGAGAACATGGTCTCAAGAATAGATCAGGCTTATATAAACATTAACCACAAAAGAGAATATACATACACAAGAGATAACATGGCCTCAAGAATAGATCAGGCTTATATAAACATTAACCACAATAACATGGCCTCAAGAATAGATCAGGCTTATATAAACATTAACCGCAATAACATGGCCTCAAGAATAGATCAGGCTTATATAAACATTAACCACAATAACATGACCTCAAGAATAGATCAGGCTTATATAAACATTAACCACAAAAGCAATGTAATAAGCAGCAAAATACTAAGAGAAAATAGCTGACCATAATGCAATAGAACTAGAAATAAAAGTTAACCAACCTAATAAATACGGAACAAGTCACTGGAAACTAAATAACACAATTTTAGACCCACCGGAATATCAAGAAACAATTATGGAGTTACTTCATTCCATACAAGAATTTAACATATATTTCACATGGGACCAAGTTAAGGAAACAATAGCAAAAATAAGCCAAAATACTCTAGAATGCAGGCAGAAAGCTACAAATTAATAGAAAAAGAATACCAGAATTTGATAAATAATCCTAATATAAGTACAGAAGAACTCAATACAGCACAGGAAGTACTTGACAAAATAAATGAAAGAAGAATAAATGGGGAACAAATGAGAGCAAGATTCTTTCAGGATATGTACAAAATAGGAACAAACATATACAATAGAGAGAAGATACGAAGGGGTATGGAAAGAAATGTAACTAAACTAAACAAGAAAATAATCAAGAAATAGAAGGGAAAGAAAAAATATTAAATTACATTAAAACATTTTACAAAAACTTGTACACATCACAAAAAATAAATGAAGAAACAACAACTAAATACATTGAAAAACTCCAAATCCCAACAATAGAAGAAGAACAAAAAATACAATGTGATGAAATGATAACAGAAGATGAAATTAAAAAAAGCAAAAGATCAACACACAAAGAACAAATCACCAGGCCTTGATGATCTGACACCCGAATTTTATAAAAAAATTTAAAATAGCCTTGACACCATTATTAAAAAACTGATACAACAGTACACTTACCCAACAAGAAATGACAAAGAGTATGAGACAGGGTTAATCACTTTAATCTTCAAAAATAAGGGAGAGCCAACGGATCTAAAAAAATTGGCGCGCCGTCTCATTATTAAACTTAGACTACAAAATACTTAGTAAGGTCTTAGCAAATACAATCAATACAACATTAGGAGAAATAATAAATAAGAATCAAACATGTGGTGAAGAAGGGAGAAACATACAAAACAATATTCTTTCAATTAAAATAATAATTGATTACATGAATTCAAAGAAAATAGATTGTGCACTCATACTTAATGATCAAGAAAAAGCTTTCGATAGGATATAACTTAATTACATCATTAAAATCTTACAAAAAATTGGTTTTAGAAACACATTCTAAACGTGGATTGAGACACTATATACAAACATACAATCCATGGTTCAAGTAAATGGTGCAAAAACCAAACCATTCCCAATAAAAAGATCAGTAAGGCAAGGGTGTCCCTTATCCATGCTCCTATATGTGATAGGAATATAGAAGCCCTTAGGAATGCCATACAGAAAGATGAAAACATACAAGGGGCAAAAATACCAAATATGAGGGATGAATGTAAAACATTTCAACATGCGGATGATTGTACACATTTTATAACAACACAACAATCATATAAATATCTAATAGACCAGTACAATCTCTTTGGATTAGCTGCTGGATCTCAAATTAATCACAGTAAAATTGAAATACTATTGACAGGAAACTGGAAGGGGAACCATCAGGGCTCCCACCAGAAATGTTTAAAAAACAAGTTAAAGTCCTAGGTGTAAACCTAGGAGAAGATAGTAAAAACCTTAACTTTCAGCAAATTCTTAATAAATTAGAAAAGCATATAAAAATATGGAGTAATAGACAACAAAACTTACTAGAAAAAGTTCATATAGCTAAAATCGTTTTATTCAATTCAATTTGGCACAAATTTGATGAAACAGATTTTGAATTCTACTACATAAACAAAATAGAAGCTTTAATAATAAATTATATTTCGAATGGGAAAATCAACAAATTACCCAAATATACGTTGCAAAAAGGGAAAAAATAAGGTGGAGCAGGCCTCCCTAATTTAAAAATAAAACAAGTAGTAAATTACATAGAATCAAAAACCTCAGCAAGAACCCTGAATATTACAGGCAGGGGATTTATTTATACTGGTTTGGATTCTAATTTTCCAAACAACCAGATATATATGTAGAAATAATAGCATTACTAAAACGATTGCACCACCAAAAGAAGCATATAGAATAACGAACACAATTAAGATACACAGACAAAACAAAGACATTTGGAAAACAGAAAATATAGAGGAATTATACAAACTGATAAAACATAACACAACCAAAATAACCAAAGATCAAATAGAAACTCAATATTTATATCTAAAGTGGGAAAAAATATGGGTCAATTGGTCAAAAATTAAAGAAACAAAAAACCAATCCAAGATGTTAGAATACTTGCATGACACATGGTGGACACAAGAGAAAGCATTCCAAAGAAAACTCATTAAAACACTCCCACCATGCCCAATTTGTAAAACTCAAAAGGATAATAAGAGACATATAATGCTGTAATATGAAATTCTAAATATTCAGAGAGAACAAATAGAAGCTAAATTAATACAGAAATTAGGACATTTTGATGAAAAACAACTCCTATATACAAATGATATCAATGATAAACCTTTATAAAGAAGTAGTTGAGTTCATACTTTATGCTATAGAAACTAGAAGAAAAAACGTATGGATAACTGAATTAAGTAATTAAAGACAGCAAAACCCCAATATTATCCCCAAAGCCCCGGAAAAACCGTCTATGATGAGCTAGCTAAAAGGTGCCCGGATCAACCCCTACCCGTACATTTCCCCGGAAAAGCCATCTGTGATGAGCTAGTTAAAAGGACCCCGGAAATCCCTTTCATCTTAACAATCTTGGTATGGTGGTCACTCTGGCTACACTACTAAAGTACACAACCTCTGAGAAAGGCTACAACCCAAATTAAAGTTTAAACAGAAGCAGGGCTCTTTAGATAACCAAGCCTCTATGTGACCACTCTAATGAGAGGATATCAAAGAGGGCTTTGCAACTGGCAATTGATTATACATCTAATCAGAACTTATAATATTTAATATTGACTTCG
This sequence comes from Megalonaias nervosa, assembly GCA_016617855.1. Classification (NCBI taxonomy): domain Eukaryota; kingdom Metazoa; phylum Mollusca; class Bivalvia; order Unionida; family Unionidae; genus Megalonaias; species Megalonaias nervosa. The sequence continues at coordinate 62,800 of JAECUM010014235.1, read as the reverse complement.
CGATACATCCAAATTCAATTTCAAAACACAAAGAACGCGTACAAAAATACCAATATTCTTATTTCTTTCATTCTCACACGACTTCTACGACTACAGTCTGAAACACTGATAGAAAGATACGGTCCAATCCCACAAAACTACTAAAGTACTTATGTAGAAATTAAATACAATTCAATTCTAGAACAAGTGCCAAGGCACTTTTAATTAAAACTTGAGACCGACGAACATGTTTTCAGTCACGTCCGCGTGATAAACAGTTTCAATCCTAAAATCAGCGCTAACTCACTGGATTTATAATAGGATATCGCTGAAATTGAGATTCCTGGAACAAGGGAACAAAGGATAACGGACAAAATTGGACTGACTATACATTACACACATTGAACAATGTAAAGAAATATTTTAAACATCTAAATATTTAAATATTACATCATTTATTAATTTAAATACTTAGTTCTTAACATCAAAACACACCAAATATCAATATAGCTAGTATGATACTAAATTTAGTACGTATTGACATTGTCGTCTGCTACTGAAGGTAGAGTTATGGAAATATAAACTGCCGATTCTGTCGTCTGCTATTACATAGGCAGAGTTACTAACTGAGGGAAATATAAAATGCCGATTTTGTTGAATGTGAGTGTGTTAATATTTACGGTTTAAAAAAAGGATTGAAAATTTCTAGATTAATAACCATACAAAATAATCATAACAATAACAATAACAATAATGCCTACGTTATGAATAAATATGATAGTTTAAAAGGATTGAACTAGTATATAATGTTGAGATTGTTGTAAGAAATATGTTTAGCATGGTGAATTAAATTTGGGATCTGTTAATATCTTTATTCGAGAAATCCATTGATTTGCCGTTGTACTGTTGTGTTAACGATATATAAGTGGTGCCGAGTCGCTTATAGGAGCGTGTTACAGTTCAGAATCACTTGAATAGTGTGGCAGGTTTTGTGTGAACGAATGCGATTGGTTGGATTTTTAGGGCCTTTCCTTGTTGACACTGTCGTCTGCTACTGAAAGGTAGAGTTATGGAAATATAAAATGCCGATTCTGTCGCCTGCCTTTTAATAGGCAGAGTTACTAACTGTGGGAGATATAAAATGCTGATTTTGCTAAGTGTGAGTGTGTTAATATTTAAGGTTAAATCTGCTTTGGAGCCTGAGTGGGCCGGGGCTTGATTGTTGCCCGCCTTGTGGTTGGTGGCGGGGTGCTTCGGGGTGGCCTGCCCTGGTGTGGTGCCCCTCCCTTTTGGGTTGTGCTTGGGGGGCGGGCGGGGGTGTTTGGTGGGGTGGACCTGTTCTTGGGTGGGGCGGGGCTGGGGCCGGGGCGGGAGGTTTGGTTGTGGTGTCTGTGGTTTGGGGGCAATAGAGTGCGTCCAAATTAGTATGAGTAACGGGTCAAAGTTCCTGAAAGACCCAGACCGGGGCCAAGCGCCCTCTTAAAGGGGCTGTCGCCAGCCAGGGCGATAATCAAGTCGCAGAAGCACTCAGTGCAAAACGCGACTATAATCCGATATGTATGTATTATAAGGTGCAAAAAAACATAACATAAATTGGGTAACAGTATGCTGAGGCATACATAACAACTGGAACACATAATAACAAAACGCAAAACACGCACGCATAAAACAAAAACTACGAAGCACCTAGACACATTATTAATTTATTTCAACTTTATATTTCGGCCTTAATACAAATATTCCAAATAATTATACAGTTAGGTTTAGATAACGAAAACAACTATAAAAAATTTGATCTAGATCATGCTGACCGACCACCAAAGGAGGAGATAATACAATACAGCACTCACCAAATAGCACGACACAAGAACAAAACTGACTCTGGCAAAGTCACTTCGTGATAACACCTGACTGGGATTTAAAGGAGAGGAGACCAACCCTAAGACGTCTTAGTTACAATGGGGGGGGGGTGGGGTAGTACTGTCCTAAGTTCCAGGTAAGGGAGGATAGAAACCAGGCCCACTACCAGCCCAGGCAAAGGGAAGGGAGTATAACCTCACTACGCTTCTTTGGGATAAGGAAACTAGAAAATTTGATGAACAAAACATAGGGTAAACCTGACCAAATTATTTATATATCCTTATTAATTTCAAAACACAAAGACCTATAACACTTACTGGGTGGACAAGGGAAACCCATACCAAAACACATCTTTTAGAACACCAGGGTGTCACTACTAAGTCCTAACCAGCCACATATGCTTGGACGGGGCCTAGTGGTGTCAACATTCGAAAAGTGCCTGGTGATTCATTTGCTTCAAGGAAAATGTGACTTGACCTTTGTCCCATATGATAAGGTCAAATAGATTTATAATATACTTAATGTAACAGTTTTGTTTATATTTACTCTGTATATTTCTCTGAAATGCATGTTGATGTATTTTAGTATCTTTAATAGGTTATCAACCTGAATTTTTTTTTCTGACCCTATCATTCTGTCCATACGCTTGTCTGACTGTCTGTCTCTCTCTGTCTGCTCTTTACTTTTTCTCTACGCACAGATTGTTTTGTGTTTAGGTTTATTTGGTCCACTATCTCTCTCGATGGATAATTAATAAATATATGGGGTAGTAAGTCATTCATATTGAATGTACTGTAGCAGCAGGCAGGGCGAACAGACAACTTTGTTCCTGGCCTTTTTTACAAAAATAAAGGTTCCTACAGGAGCTGAAAAATAATGTCAATAACTCTAAACCGAGCCTCCTAACTTTTATTATTACCGTATAGTTTGAAAAACGGATAATAAATCGTTTGGGTTAGCTCATTTTTATTATTTTATTTTTGACTTTTTGTTTTTTATGTTATAATGCGTTTAGTTTACTCGCCGGTCACTCAATTTTTGTCGGCCACCCTGCCTGCTGCTGTAAATTAAACAGCCAGTATAAATATTATTAATAATGGTCGTTATAGGCGAACCTCACTCTGCTAGATTAGCACGAGAACGACTAGAAGCAATTAGGAAATATTTACCTGTTCGTGATGCTGTCAAGCAACAATTACAACAACGACAAGAATCTCATGTTGGATTTGAAGAGGATACAAAACAATTATTTAAACCTATTACAGAGACAACTAAACCTCTTCTTCCTGTTTTAGAGAAAACCGCTGAGGCAACTGAAAAAATAGCGGAGAGAACAAAACAGACAAAAAGACTTTTACGTGGACTTCCAGCTGAAATTGCTGCTGCTCAACCAATATCAACGACGCAAAAACAAAAAATTCTCTTAATGAGCAATGTTGAGCTACTTGATAAATTTACTGAGGAATTCACTGAGACAATTAATAGCATTAAAAACTTTGACGATTTAGATAATTTTGCTGCTATGAGTTTTGGTCGAAGGGATAAATTCTTAAAGCCTGATCATCAAATATCATTAAATCCCGTGAACAGTGGCAAAGAGTACTATACCGCATACGTGCTGACGTTGAGCAAATTAAATCAGATGATTACGTATACAGAAAATATAATAGGAGTTTTAATTATTTCGTTAATTTAATAAGGGAAGAAGCAATACAAGAAAGAGAAGAAGCAAGACAAGAAAGAGAAGAAGCAAGACAAGAAAGAGAAGAAGCAAGACAAGAAAGAGCAAAACAACTTAAAGAACTTAAAGAACGAGAAAAGGAGGTAAGACCAAAACGAAAATATACAAAAAGAACACAGACTCCTCCCCCTGAAACATTGGAATTACCACCACCATTATCACCATCACCACCACCATCATCACAATCACCACCACAACAACAACCATCTCCATCACAATCACCACCGCCATTAAAACCAAGACCACAGGAAACAGTATTTGAAAAAAAAAAACATCAGAAGAAATGATTTAAAAAGCGCTTGTTAAATTATCAATAAAAAAAAAAGCAAGAGAGGGTTTTATAGCGGAGGGGAATATTTATGGTATAAACCTAATGAATAAAGAAATATTACAAATTAAAAATGATTTAATAAAAAGAGGATTATTTTCAGAACGTCTTAATGTACATTTTGATGTTCATGAACCTTTACATGTAATAGAAGGAAGATTAAAAAAATTAGAGGAAGAGAGATATTACTCTAAGAAGGAAGGAAAAGGTTTCTCTACTGGAGGTGATTTTACTCTATGTCCTAATAACGTTATCTCTGACGTTGATCGATTAGAAATTCTCATTGGAGGAAAACGGGCTGGTAATAATTCTCCAGAAATAATTAATGAGGCGGAAGATATCTGTAGACGGTTATTTACAGGCATACCGCCATGGACGTTGATGTTTATCAGTCTCTTATTAATGAAATTGCCGATGACTACTACAGCGACTGAGTACGTAATTAAATACAATTACTATAATAAAATGATCGTACACGGTACTCAACGTGGACCAACCATGGTCAGGGTAATAAACTCACGATTACCAGTATACAAAACAACCTACGGAGATGGACTAGGTGATGTTGTTCAGGATCTATTTAGAAGGATAGCCCCAAAAGCAATACCGATCGTAAAGCAACTGGGAATGAAATATATTGATGTTGTTCGTGAAAATGGTATTGATGCTGTTGGTAATCTCGCTGGTAAAGCATTTTCAGCGATCAAAGATAGACTAGCACGATTAATAGGACGAAAACCTCAACCACCAGTAAAATTACCTAGTACTGAAGTAATGCCTGCAAATGTCAGTAAAATAATAAATCAAGTTGCTAATCAAAAACTAGCAGAGTTGGCTGATGTACCAATGTCAGAAAAAGAAAAAAATATAACCGCTAGTCTGATAGCAGGAAGTGGTCTCACTTCCCGAAGTGGTCTTCGTTTTAGACGATAGTAAATATAATAAATATGTTCAAACGTATATCTGATCCCGCATTCGACATGGACGCACCAGTACTCAAAGATGAGTCTGTGCGTGATTATCAATATTATTCTTATGACGCTCGAATTCCAGATCAGCGTGGACGAATTGAACTTCAAGTTCAAGATACAAGTAGGTATTTCCTACCCGCTGAGGCGTTTATTGAAGTAGAAGGTAAAATTTTTAAAGCGGATAATACTGAATACGATAATAATGTTGCTTTTGGTTTTGTTAATAATGGTATTATGGCGTTATTTGACAGCGCCACTTATATGATTGATGGTAAAAATATTGAATCAATTCAAAAGGACGTTGATGTTGCTACAACGATATTAGGTCTAGCACGATATAGCGACGATTATTCAAGATCAGCTGGTCCATCAATGATGTTTGTAAAAGACACTGCTGATCACCCGGATCATAAAAATGTAACTACAGGTAATGTAAGAAATGCTGCAGGAACCGCAGAAACTCCCGCAGTAATATCAATGAACGCAAATTTCAACTTAGGATTTGCATCACGTAAAACAATGTTGAAAGATAGAATGTTTTCATGTGCAATTCCACTTTCACACATATTTGGATTTTGCAGAAATGTCAGAAAAGTTATTTTCGGAGCTAAACATACTGTTGTACTCGTACGAAAGGCTACAGACGATGATGCAATATGGCACCCCGCTGGTGCTGATCCTGCTGCAACTGCGGCACTTCATGGTAAAGTAGCATTAACCAAACTTTCATTGTGGATGCCGGTGATGACTCCAACAGTACCTGAAGAAGATCGGTTACTTGCTTTTATGAGTCAAGGTGGTAAATCAGCGTTGTCATGGTTAACAATGACCACAGATGCTGTTCAAAGTGCAATTAATGGTTTATTTACATGGCAAATAGCTTCTCAACAGGGAATAGCAGCACCACGACATATATTTATTGCGCTTCAGAATAATACACGTGTAGGTAATCAAACAAAAAGTTTAATGATATTTGACAAACTTGGTGTTTCCGAAGTTTCTTTAAGAATAAATGGACATCAAGAACCATCCTAGGATATATTACTGAATTTCGATCAAAATCATGTAGCACGTGCATATCATCGATTGATGACGTTCATGGGTCGTGATCAAAATATTGATACTGGTTTACAAATATCACAATTGGATTTTACAACCTTATATCCAATTTATTACTTTCGCTCGAACATTTAGATTTAACCAGACAGTCAGTAGTCGATATACATTTTCGAGCTCGTGTTAACAGAAATATTGTAGATATTCCTAATTACAGAGCAATTGCTGTCATACTCAGCGATAAATCAATGTTACTTGAAGGTGTTGGTGGACGAATGAGAGTCGTTGATGCTCCAGTAGAAAACATGTAATTAGATCGTTTATGAATATTATAATGTCGTATAATCACGTTAATGTTAGTCTGACTCCTGGTCAGATTAAAAGGATACAATCAGCATCAAAAAATAACTGTGGATTAAAAATATTGCTAAAGAAAGATCAGATGAGCGGTTCAAATAAATTATCTCTTACAGAACGTCAGCTCAGGCATTTCAATGAAGCCAAAAAATCAAATAAAGGTATAAAACTTAATCTTTCTGCGGATGCCATTAAAGACATCATTAAGACGGGTGGTATATTTCCACTTCTTGCTGCTATACCAGCATTAATAGCCGCTGCAGCCCCAGCTGTTGCAAAAGCAGCTGCATTAGGCGCTGTTGGAACCGCTGCTGGAATGGCATTAAAGAAAGCAACAGGAAAGGGAATCAAAAAAAAGGGAAGGGGTCTAAGATTACCAGGGACTCCACATTCATGGTACGGAAAAGGCCTAAGATTACCAGGGACAGTTTACTGATATCTCCTATGTCCAATTTTGATTTACTAGATGCTGCTAAAAAATTAAAAATAAAAAATTTTAGAGGAGTTTTTATGCGTGATCAATTACCGAAACAACCAAACAATATTGAAACCGGTATTATTAATCTCGATGAAAACTCTGGTCCAGGTACACATTGGGTTGGATATGCAATTGATCCACGTGGAATTATTTATTTTGATTCATATGGACTAGCTCCACCAAAAGAATTCTTAAAGTATATTAGCGGCGATCAAAGTACTCCAATATGGTATTCAACGTTACCAACACAAACATTAGCTGATCCACCAATATGTGGTCGAGAAGTACTTAATGTACTTGATGCTGTATCAAAATCAACAAAACCACTTCACAAAGTTGTACATGAATATACTACGTTGTCACATTTAAACAGATATTAGTAAATATAATGGTGGACATTTACGGAAGATCTTCTCGTGGTAAAGGTCAGCAGCAAGCTGATTTATCTAAATACGCAACTCTCGATCAGCTCAGAAATGAGATTGATGATTTATTAAACATAACCAGTGTGGATCAAAATGAAGTAGTTGTTTTTCAGGATAAGGAAGGACGATTAAAAACTAGTAATATACAACTGCCAGATGTACTTATACGAGTTCCTAATGCTGTTGTTAATAATATAGTTACTTTTACTGATCAGGGTAAAATACAAGATTCCGGTACGTCAGTCAGCGATTATATTAAGAAAGCTCGTGATTCGTTTACGGGTAGCATTATTATGAATCAAAATAAAATTATAGGCCTTGGAAACCCAGCCGCAGATGCGGACGCCGCAACAAAAAAATATGTCGACGATCAAGAATCTAAATACGTATTGGCCAACGGCGGTATAATGCGTGCATTTCTCAACATGAATAATAATGGTATTAATAATCTTAGAACACCGGAATATGATTTTGATGCTGCAAAAAAAAAATATGTAGACGATAAGGAAATTCCTATTTCAACTTCGTTAAAAACAATCGGTGATGAAATTACTACACTCAATGGTACTTTTTCCAGACATGTAGAAACGTTCTTAAATTTTCGTAGAAATGTAAACAAAACCATTAAAGATTTTTTGGGGGGAACAACCAACCGTTGACATAAAACTCTCCGACGTTAACATGAAACTCAATGATATTGTCAGTGGAATACCTAATATTGTTCAAAAAACTAATCTGATTAAAATTCCACACGGACAAATTAAAAATGTCGTGTACACAGTAGCATCAGGATCAGCAACATGGACACCGCAAAATAACACACTCGAACATACCGCAGAAGTAACTGGGTTATACAGGTTATCTATGTACGGTTCGGAAATTACTGCTGCCACTTCATTATCACCGAATGTATATCATAATCCTCTATTGGTGATGCTAACCAAGAACATCAAAGAAATCTTTACGTTAATATCAACGGAAATACCTCCGAGACGTTATTAGTGGTGCCTAGAATTCGTAACTGAAACTTAATTAAATGACGTTGTTAGTATAATGGATCAACCTCAGTCTCGCATCGACGTTCAACGTTACAGATGCAATCAAGTATGTGAGCGTCTGACTAAACTAAATAATTTTATTGAATATTATAACACGAAAATAAAAAAATACAAAAGGCGTATAGTTGTCATCGATGTAGTTGTTTACTCGGTTTCTGCTGTTATTGCTGGAACAGGATTATTATTATCAACATTGACGATGACAGCACCTACTGTTATAACCATCATTGTTTCAGCATCAACGACTATTGCTGGAGTTCTCGGTATTATAGCCAAAAAGATAGATACCTGTACAAATGCTAAATTGCACGATTATATGATTAAATTACATACAGTGGCAGAGGCATGCTCTAAACTATCTTTGTACATTTCTTCGTGTGTCAATGATGGTGAAATATCCGATACTGAATTTGCAATGATGATGAAAACCTATGATGACGCTTTTAAGGTGACCGCTAATGATTTTAACGAATTAAATAACAACAATAATAATAATGACAGACAGGGAGTTACTTCAGCAGATCGTCACTAATACGACTCCGTCAAAAACTGCTATGATATCGTTAAGTTCGACCAATCCTGAGTTTAGTGTCAATTTTCCAACATCAATTCCTGCAAAAGAAATAGCATTAGCACAATTGCGAGTTTATTATAGCTGGCCCAATATTAGATCAAAACCATTTGGTGGACTACAGCCAAATAATTCATTAGTATTCGCCAATAAGAATAAGCCTGATGGAACTCCTGATTGGCAAGTAGTTGCTATTCCAACGGGCAGTTATCAAATAGAGCAGATTAATGATGAGTTCCAACGCAGAATTAAATCTATTACAGGAAAAGAATCAAAAATAGCAATTACTGTCTACGAACCGACATTATCAGCGGTTATTGAAATAAATTCCCCTGATTATTCCGTAGATATTTATCAAAGTTCGATTAGATCAGTATTAGGATGGCCTGAAGGTCCACCGGTTTATCAAGGACCACCAGAACCACAACGATCTGATTTTGTCGTAGATGTTGAAAAATTTATAAAACTTCCAGAATATCGAAAAACTTATCCGTTTATAGAGACTCCGGATGCTTATCGTGGTTATGCACAGTATACTCATTTTATAGATTTCGTTCGGGCTAAAGGTACAACAAGAATAGCAACAATTAATGTTGAAGAAATTAACTCAAAATCAAGACCAATTAAATCTGAACACGGACGTGTACTTAATGATCTAAGAAATTTATTTTCCAACATCAGCACTTCCTACAACGATGACTTAAAAAATCAAATAATTGAAACAATACAACATTTGAATTAGGTTGCATCAGACTTAGAATATGTAAATAAGGCTATCGTTGATAGAGAAAAAAACATTAAACGTACCGGTAGATAGATTTCTTAGTACTTATATAGTTAATGAAGATGATCCTATTCAGCGAGTAAGCTATAAACGTTTATTTAAAACAGTATTTCTTAAATATTATGGAATCACAGAAGAACAGCTACCAACATTTATAATTCCTGGATTTAACTCTGAGGAGCTAAAGAAATCAGTTAATGATCTTATTGATGAACATTTTAAAAGAATATGTGACTCATGGAAAAAATTAATACCCACACCAACTATTCTTAAATATAATAATGATCCACATGGTGGAGGTCGCCATATCTCAGCTGGTATTGTTAATATAACATCTACGATCGCGGTCAATCTAGTATGTGACGTAATTGATGACAGCTATCAAGTAGATTTTTCAAAGTCTAACCAGGCCCAACAGGGGTGTATACTATATACATTCAGTCCTAAAGATCCGCCCGGGTGGTTAATTGTATCTGAGCCAATTAATCCAGTTTATCTACGTGTACATAATCCATTATTGTCAAGAATAAATTTCAAACTTACTGACCAGGCAGGAAACATTCTGGATCTACGAGGAGAGTCTCTTAATATTAATTTGTATATACGCTCGTAGAACGTCTGAGTAAATAATCAGTGGCAAAAAAATAATCTGATGAGTAAATATACGAATAATAATCAATTCCTATGATTAAAGCAATTGTATATATAATAAAGCGAGATAACTCGGCTATCTCTCTCTGCGGAGTAAATTAAACGATTATTTCCCTTACTAATACGTCGTCACCTGTACAAACCCAGTTGTATATACGTGTATCGAACAAAGCGTATTAGTCCGTCTGTATGTTACCTTAACGAACTATAACTCATACGTGCAATTATTTTATGAATTTTGAAAAATTGAAGTACAGTTCTACATTCTATTAGTAATACAAGTCCTGTGAGATAGCGCAAATATTTTATATATACTTAAATTTAACTGTGTTATTGATAAGAGAGCGATGGCCGAACTGGTAAGACGGTTGGACGTAGATCGAAGTTGTGCAGACTCTCGTGTGTTCGAGTCTCCAAAAATGCTAAAGATATTTTATCTTGCATTTGGCGACGGATGCTTTTTAATTGGGGTACGAAACCCAACAGAAAAATAATACAACTTTCCCACCATGTAACCACGTGGTGGGTGTAATTTTGCACTCCCCGGGGTTTTATATGGGGGGAGAGTTGTATAAAATCTGTTGGACGTAGATAAACCCCCCTTGTATTCCGTCCATAGTTAAGTTTATTGTTAAGTTTGTTGTTAAGTTTATTGTTAAGTTTGTTGTTAAGTTTATGTTTGTACTGTCTGTTTGTATATATTCATGTTCATATAATCATATGTCATTAGGATAAGTTTATGTTTGTGCCGTCTGCAAAAATCAAAATCATCACCATTTGTATATATTCATGTTCATATAATCATATGTCATTAGGATAAGTTTATGTTTGTGCCGTCTGTAAAAAATATAATCATAACCATATGTATATATAATCATAATCATACAATTATGTGTTCATACAATCATCCTCAAAAAACAGTCCCTTGACCTTCTGATCCTGCTAGGATGTCATATGGCAACCTAGGGGTTCACATGGGGTTATGGGGACTACATTTTTTTAAATAATTATTCAGAGACTGATATTATTTTTTATTTTAAAGAAATAATTATTATATAATGAACCAAGAAAATATTAATGATATTATTTCTGCTATTAAAAAATTAAAACATAACGGAATAAATCTCTCTGATAATCTCGATCCTGAAAAAATATTATGCGATTATGAAATATTAAAACAAAGAAAAATTGACAATAAATGCACACTACCATCCAATTATAAATTCGTAAAATTAATCTATCAGTCTATGTTAGAATCCTTGGCAATGGTAAATGAAAAGCAGGTAAAGCTATTTGCGCCTCTTGCACGTTCGATCGAAAATATCAGATCCGAACTATCTTGTGAATACGAGAAAAAGAAGGTCGTGGATAATCGTGTAATGCAATTAAGAAAGATTATGTTATTTGATTCTGTCAAAAATGAAAGTGACACTGAGAGCAGCGACGGTGAAGGTACCCATGGCAAAATATAGAGTCGAACTATATACAATTTATTTATTAAGAGCACAGAGTTAGATATATTCAAATATAATCAGCTGATCGTATTTTATTGAATATGCTGATTTGGTAATATTATTTGCGACAAATTGTACCGATTGTGGATGTATGCTAAAATGTTTTGCAGCTGCATTAATTGATGGAAAAGTCATTTCTTGGTCTGTTTCTGTATTTATGGATTTAATATATCTTCTTGCAAACTTTTTACATTTTCCAGTATTTCCACGTGCAGAATTCTGACTTTGTGTAATAGTTTGCAGGTTAGATAACCGATTATTTTTGGGATCTCGATCAATATGATCAACTACAAGTCCATTTTCAACTACTCCACGAAAACATTCGAATATGAATTTATGTGAGTAATAATGTTTTCCCCCAGCAGTAAATCTAAAATAACCAGTATTATTAAGACTACCGACTGGGTTTTTTGATTTACAGTGTCTGATTACACCATCTCGGGATGCTTCATAATTTTTTATTATGGGATGCGCCACAAATTCGTGTTTATTACGAAATGCTTCTTTTCTTAATTCTCTTATAAAGTTTTTGTCGATATCATCATAAGTCTGATTTGTCTGATTCATTTTATATATAATATTATTTGTCTAAATCATTGTTTTGAAATCTGGTCAGATAATCTTCTACGGTTTGTATAGGAGATTTACCTGACAATGTCAAAGCATTATTTTTTTGTCATAATATCGTTTTAGTTCTCTGTATTTTTTTCCGCCACATTTTAAACACAATTGAGTTTTTCCTCTGACTCCAACACCGCATTGCACACATGGTATTGGTCCTGTACTTCTATTTTTGATACTTTGCATATGGTAGTAGCAGTATTTGTTCACGCACGATTTATTACAAGGAGAAGTATATCCAATTTTGAGCCAAGCACATTTGTTTTTTGTTTCAAGCATTATATATACTAAAATTTTAATTTAAATATTTGTTTTAATTATATGAACGAATTATCCATGATTGAACCTAAAAGAGCTAGATTTGACCTTGACAGACTACCAGAATATAAATTTAGTACTTTGATGCAAGATCTAGCATTAACAAATGAAGATATAACCGAACGTATTCGTGAAGCCAAAAAGGAATTTCGTAATAGTGGTGCTGCTCATGTATGGTCAACATTCAGAGTTGGAAATGTTACTAATATAATGAATGACAAACGGGGAAAAGCAATTATTAATCACCTTGATGATCAAAAATATTTTATTTTAATAAAATTTATTGTAAATACAGAAGAAGATACTTGGATTATTCGTGACAAGCGCGATCCAGTACGCATACAGTCAGGAAATAATATTGTTCTTTTGAGTAATAAATCTAAACCCGGAATACTAACCGGTGTTGATAAGCCATATTATGAACGTGCATATCCAGTTACTGCAGTTGTATATGCAATATATCCGCTTAATAATAAACCTGACGTCAATAATCTAAACCCGATGAAGCTGTCAGAGTCAAGAATAAACTGTGTAGCTGAACGAGTTACAGAACATTTCATAAACGCGATACGTGGTAATGGTTTAACAGATTTACGACGTAAAAAAACAAATACGTGGGCAGAATCAGTTAAAGATACTGGAGCATCTATTAAAGATGTTGCTGATCTAGAAAAGAAATTAAGATTTCCAATAACGGTAAAGACGTTAACCGGAGAGATTTTATATAAACCAAAATATGAATCAAGAGGAGCTCCAATAGATATTATTGATCATAATTCGCATGCGTGGACATCAGCAGTAACAATATTTCCACGAGATAGAACGGTTAAATTTTATGATGGACATATATTTGATTTTATCAAAAATATCAGTAAAAGTGACCCTGTATCGGTTTGGTTATTTCAAAGTTCAGAATATGATTATTACGATCAATTTGTACGGCCTAATGGTGATATTTACCGTACAGAATCTCTTAATGTAGAAATGGAAAATATTGCGCTGAAATATACTTCAGACGATGTCAAAGTTAGACAATTATTAAATAATTGTTTTACAGTTCCATCTGTAGCGGCTCATTTCGCTCAGGAGAAAAATTTATGGAAACCAACACGATCGGAATTTCTTGAAGATATCCATAAAAGCTGTGTAGAATATGGACACGGAGGATTGTGGAATACTAAATATAAGTATAATGACGTTATATCTGTTGATATGGTAGCGTGTTATCCTGGAAGTTTTCTTGGATACGGAGAATGTTCTGAATACTTTAAGAGATTCGGACATCCATCACACGAGATGACCAGGGTTGCAATAAACGGACATTTACCAGATTTTGACTTAACCGGATTTGCTCATGTAGAATCATTCGAGTTTGCAGAAAATCTCCATCCGATTACCTATGCTTGGTTTGGAAGACATTTTTCAGAAAAATGTTGGGTTCCAATAGTACTATTGCGATATATGCTTGATGCTGAAATTTTAATATATTTACAGGTGAGTGAGGCAATTATATCGTATAGTCCACAGAAGCAAGTTTGGTTACCAGAACCAAATAGATTTAATATTGATGATGCCAGGGAAGAATTTCCTAATCTTAATGAAGATGACATTATTAAAATTACTAATAATATACGTAAATGCAGAGATGAGCATGATGAAAAACTTGCAAAAGATCTTGGTAGAAAGATAATTGGTAAATTTACTCAAGGAGGAGCATATGATCATAAAAGACACTGTACAAGATTGATTATGGACGACGCTGAACTCGATTTTATAATAGCTGATACAACAGAAAAAAACACATTTATAAATCGGAGTAATGCTTATTTGTCAGACGGAACCAAACTAGGTACAATTGTGAGTTATCTTGATGGTGACTCACCACAATTTACTCATTTAAGATCATCTATGTTGGCATATGTTTCTATAAATCTACTGTCTATGATAAATAGATTTCCTCGTGATGCTGTCAGAGTAGCAACAGATTCGTTTTATATAAATAAAAAATATACGGATTTGTTAAAACCGCTGCTTGGTAATGGTGAATGGGGATCATGGAGAATAAAACAAGAAAATATACTTAGTTATTCTGAACCTGCCGACGTTGAAATTAAGGAAATATATTGCAAAAATAATAATCAAGTATCAAAGTCATCAGCACCATCTGTATATGATCCTGTGGCTAGACATAAGACTGTTTATCTTAATGGATGCGGTGGTTCAGGTAAAACAACGCGTGTGATTAAATTATTCATGAATAATAATTCAGATATAATTGTTTTGACACCGACACATAAACTCGCCAGAGAAATAAAAGAGCGAGGAGTAAAATCGTGTACTTATCATAGTTTCTTTAGATGGTGTGGAGACACATGGACTCCCGAACGAATGGGTGAGAAATATATACCTAAATATATTATATGGGACGAGATATGCACGGTGTCGTTAGAAATATTAAAAACATTTCTTGATTGGTTATTAACAAAGAATACTGCTGTAATAATGTGTGGTGATCATGGTCAACCACCACCCTTTATTGGACAGTCTCCACATGAATGGCTGAAGAATAACGTAGATTATTATGAAGAAATAAATGATGACCATAGAGCTATTGATGAACCGCTGAAGGAGTTTAAAAGATTAATCAGACTTCAACCAGACAGAGTACAATGTGAAATAATGCGAGGAGTAATTCCAGAGACTTCTATGAATGATTTTCTAAATTTATGGAATCCCGCTGATTTAATAGTTGCAAGTAGAAAGATTGTTCGTGATGAACTACAAGATAAATTATTTCTGTTACATAAAGAAAAGTTTTCAGATCTACCTGTACCATTATGTTATCGCCCAGCAGACACTCGACGACAGAATATTGATGTTGAAATTCCTGGTGGTGGAATACAGAATCTTGTCTTGAACGATATTATTTTAGTCGATGTTAATGTCGTTGAGAATGCGCTGAGTATGAATAAATCACCGTGGACGTTAGGATATGCTATAACTATTCACTCGTCACAGGGGTTAACTATTTCTGATACAAATATCTGGATTATAGATGATCGGATCGAATGGTCAAATTTAGTCTATCTCGCAGTTTCTAGGGTCAGAAGAATATCTCAACTACATAGGGTTATTATAAATTTTACAGAAAATAATAATCAGACTGTTAATAATGACGTAATAAGAAAAAACTATCTGGTTATAAGCAATGTGACAAAAAAAATAAGCGTGACTTTGATATTGATACTGAATTTATTATAACACTAAAACAACTACAGAATAATCATTGTGCAAGCTGTAACTGTAATATGTTATGGCAATATTCGAATAATAATCCAAGACAATTTACCGTAGACAGAATTAATAGTGATCTTGGTCATATACGTGATAATGTGATGCTGACCTGTCTTGAATGCAATCGACGTAGAGGTTCTGGATATGTAATTGTATGTGGTGGTAATTGTGTGTCTTTAGGAATTACCTGTAATTGTTCACGTACAAATCCACGTTGAGGGGCTCTCGAATCTAATCTGTAGATTGGAGGTCTACCAGTAGATCTAACCACACTAGAAATTGTATGTGTAGTCACACTCCAGATAGGATCAGTTGCTCTTTTTTTACCACCTTCAAGTTCACCAGGTTCATATAAATATCTTACAGTTACATTACCTAATACTGGTTGAGGTTGATGTCTGTCATTGCTACGGGGTATATATTTTTTTGTAATCGCATTAGAAGGTTTCATGGAAGTTGAACAAGTAATTTCGTTATTTAATGCAGCTATCACACTTGGTAACCTTGCAACCCATTCACGAGATCTCTCACCGGACTTAAAGTCAGTGAATATTTCTTTTGCGTATTGGTATCCAAAATAACCGCTCAGCAAGTGTTCGATTAAATCGTTCAACAATTGCCTGATCACGATGAATTTCAGTGTGTCCTCGTCTGATTTTAACGTTATGTTTCTTCATCAACAATAATACTGCACCAAGAAATTCTTTGCCAGGATCAACCTGTAATAGCTGTGGCCATCGCAAAGGTCCTCGCTGATAAATTCGTTCAAACGCAGATGCAACTTCAGATGCTGTCTTTGTTGATAATGGTTCAGCTTCTTTATATCTACTTGCAACGTCAACGACAGTTAATGCGTATTTGTACGTGCGTGATTGACGTCTACCAATTTTAATGGCATCGTGTGGTAAAAATAAAATATCTGTTTGATGAACCTCATTAGGGACGCTGACATCAAAATGTGCATATTGAATATTTTTAGGTGGTGGTAGATAAATTTGCCATATTGCCTGTCGTGCTAACCACGCTGCAGCAACAGAACGTGAAACTTTTGCTGCTTCAGATAATTTACTAATAGCTGATCTGCCTCTCCAATATCCTCTTGGGTTATAATAAATGGATTCCATTATAATATTTATATAATTAATTACCAGCCCCTAACATTATTTTACTTTTCATGGCAGATTTTACTAGAAAACTAGCTAATTTATCTCTGACAGATTTATTAGGTATAGAATTTAATGCATGAATCAATTTTACATCTGCGAGATGCCTTTGTTGTAAATCTTCACTTTTATACGCAACGTCATGAACATGACAAGCTTGATCAATCTTATTTATTGGATACTCTCCTGATCTTGGTTGATTTTGATTATCAAGTCGGATATCAAGTCGAGTTCCAGGACCACAATAATTATATCTCACCGGGGTATTTAGCCCATGGAGTTCCTGGTAATTTTCCTAATAAAGCGGCAATATCTCCACCTGTCTTTGTTTTGACAAATTTGTATTTCTTCGTGCCACATTTTACACATTTGCCTGTCAGAGCACGTCGTTTATTCTTCGTTGTTATTGTAGTTAATTCAGCAGTAGGTGTAGACGCTCTACACCGAACACAATATAGATCCATATTATTTATTATATGGATATAATTGACTTTTCGGCGACACGAAAACAGGAGCCAGTGAAGCATCACCCAGCATTACCAAATTCTATAAGAATGATTATAATAGGTCCATCTGGATCAGGTAAAACACAACTATTATTAAATTTAATAATGAGGTGGTTAAAATGGAGTAAACTGTATTTAGTAGCAGCATCCGTAGATGATCAACACTGTTACGAAGTACTTAAAGATTTTAATGAAAATGCAAAATTAATTAATGAAGATGGTGATGATGTTGTTGATTTTATCACCGATATTGATGAGGCCCCATCTGTAGATGACCTAGATGGATTTATTAATAATTTAGTGGTGTACGATGATGTTATGTTGGATAAACAGACGAATCCAGCTAGAATATTTTCTCGAGGTAGACACAAGAATACAGATGTTATATACGTCACTCAGCGTTATACACAAATACCTAAAGTGATCAGAGACAACTGCAATATTTTAGTTGTATTTAATGGAGTAGATAATTATACTTTACAGAATATTTATTATACTTGGTGTTCAGGGGATATGGATATGATGAAGTTCAAAAACTTCTTTTCAAAAGCACAAGCTGTCCCGTTTGGTTTTATAACGATAAATTTACATGATCCAAGATCCAGATATCGTATAGGTCTAGATAAAATCTTTGGTTAATTACAGCAGCAGGCAGGGTGGCCGACAAAAATTGAGTGACCCGCGAGTAAACTAAACGCATTATAACATAAAAAACAAAAAGCCAAAAATAAAATAATAAAAATGAGCTAACCCAAACGATTTATTATCCATTTTTCAAACTATACGGTAATAATAAAAGTTAGGAGGTTCGGTTTAGAGTTATTGACATTTTTCAGCTCCTGTAGGAACCTTTATTTTTGTAAAATAAGGCCAGGAACAAAGTTGTCTGTTCGCCCTGCCTGCTGCTACTGTAAAGTGAATCAATGTATACATGCAGGACAATAATGCACTGATGAAGGTATTGTTATTTATAGTTGTAGTAAATGTATTTTTTTTGTATTTGCAGGGTGTAAGAAAGCAGAAGAAATATGTCTTAATCTCTATTTACCAACCTCGTGCACAATAAACCCAATTTCTTATAACATATACTGGACTTGTATTTTCTATTCTGTGAGTAGAAGGCAAGTGCTGTAACATATATGCCAGAGTAGAAGGAGTCAAGTATTGTTCTAACAAGGACGAGATAAGTGCCAGGGGCTTTTGTTTTAGCTGGCAGGGAATTGACGTTAGTGCCCTTCATGCGATGCATGCAGTGATCGATCGCTCACTCAGTCACTCATTCATTTACGACAAACACGCACATTGGTCACAATAATATATTCTGTAACTGGCAACAGATCATCTGTTTCCAGATTGCGTGGTTAATCACATCAACTGAGATTTGAAACTGGTAGGTACGGTGGTAATAGAATTTAACTGAACTGGTAGGCACGGCAGTAATACATTCAAATAAAACTGGTAGGTACGGTGGGAATAAAAATGACCAAACTGGTAGGTACGTTGGTAAGAGAACTGAACGGTAAACACGGCGGTAATAGAATTGAACGAAACTGGTGGGTACTGTGGTAATACAATTAAATAAAACTGGTAGGTACGTTGGTAACAGAAGTGAACGAAACTGGTAGGTACGTTGGAAATAGAATTTAAAGAATAGAAGAAATATGTTTAAGTATGTGGTAAAGGTGGCATTGAAGACATGTACCAATTTTAACTTGGCTGTATACACTTCACTTTGTTTTATATGGTATTAATGAATTAAAGTTGTGACTTATCAATCAAGTGGCGTCATAGTCAAGTGGCGTCATAGTCAAGTGGCGTCATAATCAAGTATCTTAGTATGTAGTTTGTCTTGCCAATTAAAACGAATGTCCAATTTGTTTTTCCTTCTCCTTCTACTAATTAAAATTGGGGATATAGATCCGAACAACAAAACGACATTGCTCGACTTCATGTCTCTACTAAAAGTATTTGAGAAAATAAAATGATGTAACTGACAAGCTGAAAAAAAACCCCACAAAAATGTTCCCCCACCCCACACACCATCCCCACCCCTACCTGATACCTGTTAATTTCATTCTGTGACAATGGCATTTGACAGAAGGAAAATAATATTATATACAAATGAATAAAATGAAAATTTCGCTAGGAGTGTGATTTACATTATGCCTAATTTTTAAGATCCAGATTTTAGCTCACTCATTAGATCAAAACAGTTCAATAATATGTAAACAAAAACGGAATAACTATTGTAATTGGCTGAAAATCTAACTAAAACACATATTTGTAAACACAAATTTATTTTACTTCACTGGTCTACTATGTATGAACTTTGCTTAATCGTGCTAAAAAGATTTTGTCAAATAAGTCAAATCTAAAAATTAAAAAAATAAATAAATAGAACAAAATACTAATTAAAAAATTACTGGAATTTGCTGAAGACTTAATCATATGCCCATCTACAGCATAGTACATATCAGCCAACAAATTTAATTTTGTCTGCTTAAAGTGACTTACTTTTCTTAAGCATGATAATAATAATAATGATAATAATAATAATGAGGACTTTGTATAAAACCTAATCTTTAGAAGCTCTAAGCGCTTTGCAACATTTCACAACACTTAAAAAACATATAATGATATGATTACAAAAATAAAAACAAACACCACGAAATTAGAAAACAGAAAACATGCTGTAAATATGTAAGGTGAGGAAACATTATTAGGTCTTTAAGTCTGTACTTGCAGTTGAAACATGTGAGTTTTAAGAGCGCACTTGAATGAGATCACTGTGTCGTTGTGTCTAAGTTCAGTGGGTAATTCGTTCCACGTTGCTGGGCCGCGGTATGCAAAAGAGCGTTGTCCATATGATTTCATTTTCATAATGGGGAATAATGAGAATACGGGTGTCAGAAGAGGAGCGTCAATATCTTGCTGGTGTGTACACATGGGTGATGTCAGCTAGGTATGTTGGACTGGAGCCCGTCAGTGAAACGTAGCATAGAGAACAAATTTTGTTTAATTCTGGATCGAATGGATAGCCAGCGTAGGGTACAGAGCAAGGGGGAGGCATGATATATTTTGTATTAAAAGTGGGGGTAGAGTCGACGAAAGTGTAAATACCTGTAACAAAATGAGAAAGATTGCTAAACCGGCACGAGAATCTAAAACACGTCGTTTACATTTTAATACAAAAATTCATAGCAACATGTATTTATCTCCATATTTTCATTGATTAAATGCGATTACAAGGGTTTTGCCAAAAAAAAGGATCAGATATGTCCATTAAAAATATTGAAACGTCACCCTCACCAGAACCTAAGTAGGGTCTCTGGATCCACCCAATGTATCTGTTAAATTCAGTCTGGTTGACTCAACACTCTTTTTAGTTATCTGGTGACGGACGGACGGACAGCGCAAAACTGTATCCCTCCTCTGAGTTGGGATTTACGAATAGAGATAAACAGTTTTATTAATATTTTTTATTTTTGTGTATAATGTGTTATTATATACTTCATAACACGTCCCATTAGTTTAATATTGTTGCTACCAGTAAATACCCGGCGGTATTGACCAGAGTTAATTAGAAATATTGACTGCTTCTTTATATGGTAATTAAGCGCCGACGTTCGAAGAACTACTTTTGTCTACGTTGAAATAAAAATGGCAACGAACGCTAACCGCATCAAAAGTTTGACGTTTCCGACGTATTGCTTCTTTAACCATTTGGGGAAGAAATAAAGGTGGAGGTAAGAAATCGATACATAAATCCAGATGACGTGGAAAATTTCGTTGAAAATCAGAAAAAGCACAATACCAAAGCAGCAAAACAACGAGATGTAAAAAATGTTCACTGATGGTTATGGGATGTGAAGAAAGAGCCTAGGACAATAGAAAGCACCCATCCACACTTACTGAATGAATATCTTAGTGAACGTTTTATTTCTATATGCAAGTGTGACGGCTAGATATAGCTCACAACGAAAATGAAATTTAAAAAAATACCTACTGTAGCCATCACCAAAATTCAAAGACTTAAAATTGCAAGGAAAAAATGGAGAGAGAGAGAGAGAGAGAGAGAGAGAGAGAGAGAGAGAGAGCAAGTCATGCTAACCTTTGATACCATGTATCAGTCAGCGGGTGCGTTAGCATGTTCTGTTTCACATAAACGATGCACCTTTAGTCATTCGGAATAACATTGATTATCCCATACTTGGAATCTTGTTAAACAAAGTGACTTCAAAATGAATATCATTCCTTATTTGGAGGTATTACCCAAGACCAATGAGACACTATACATTGGGAACGTTGATGAAGGTTGCTGCTGAAAATGCGGGATTTCAGAATAGATTCACGAATCATTCCGTAAGGAAAACAAAAGTACCACACTCTCAAAAGCCGTAGTGTCACCAAATAAAATCATGCAGCTCACATGACACAAAAATATTTCAACAATCACGGCATACAATTCTAAACTAAGTGTAACTTAGCAGAAGCAATATTCTTCAGGCCTAATGCATATCCTGTTCCAAATCTATCCACCCACCACCACCCCTCACATGTACTTCGGCTACGACAGCATCATACCAAGTTGCCGACAAAGACCACATTCAAGCATTTTTTATACCGCATCTTTTCGTAATTGTACCTTCAGTTTCCTTTGATGTATTCAGTTATTTTTCGTCATATAAATATTCGTTGTTTTTCTTTGGATACATATCATTCCATTCTCTTTTGTGAACTTAGTTTTGTTCACTACTGACGCGAGCGTTCATAGTCTTAAGAAAGTGTGTATTAATACGCGGTGCTCAGGTCTCATTCATAAATTGAACATTATGTAAAATATGAAACAAAACAAAAAAAAAAAAATAATTATTTTTTCAATTGTATTATTTCTTAAATATAACAGAACGATTAATATGCTTGTTATTTAGTATGCAATAAAAAAGATATTAACCGAGTATTGAAAAATATTGGTCCCTCGCTCAAGTGGCGTAGGATACCCTCGCAAGCTCGGGCATCCTTTGCCACATGAACTCGGGACAAACATTTTTCAGTACTCGGTCAGTAATCTATGCTTATTTTCAATACATTCTATCTAGGAAGAGTATTCAAGATTTTTCAATAGTCCAACTGAACTCAAATTACATAATACAAATTATGATCTGCATTATACTTACAATAAATATAAATATATTAAATTATTCTATAAATTAGAATGATACAAAGTTATTCTTAACTAAATTGTTAAAAGGGACATAATTCAAATGCCAATCCTTAAATTAACATAATTTAAAACAACATAATATATTATATTCAAAAAGAGTTTTAATGAATGTCTTATAGAATTTTGGAAGTTTGGAATTTAGACCTTTTGTATACAACGTGTTAAGAAGGTGAATCCAATAGTTTCTTTTAACAGACGTTCCATCTCAGAATCTACTATGTCCCCTGAGTTGGGAAGACAATTATTGGTGTATATTAAGTGTGTTTACATGTAGTTAATTATTTATCTCATCACAAAAATAACTAATTTGTTACTTTCGAAAGCATTATACGGCGTTTGTAAGTGCAGATGATGATTGCAACAAAATTCATATCAAGACTGTCCACCAGTATCTGTCAATCCATCTTGTCTTATACTTATTGTTATTCTCTACTTTCTGGTGAAGATTTGTATCTTGATGTTGTTGTTTGAAACAGAATTTGTTAATTTTATTTTGAATCTATGTACAACAATTGTCTGATGCTATAATGATTAGCGGAATCCCGGATGACCAAGTGACCAAAAGTGCTCGCCTTTACTGATCACTGCCAATCTTTCCTCTGTCCGCTTGGGTTCGAGTCTTGGGCTCAGCCAATGTGGGTATGTGAGCCAGTAGCGTCCATTTGGGTGGTTGTTGTTACCAGGGTTTTCCCGGTTCCATCCTCCAATAGTTATACTGGCAGCCATGTGCAGCCTATCTTCCGATGAGAAATGGCATTAAACCCAAGACAGCAACAACACCACCACCAACAACAACATAATGACTAGCCCTATTTTCTTGTGTAAACTTTCCAAATGATGAACGGAAACACGTGACATTCAATAAATAATACTATTTGAATGATCGACCATTTGATGGGGGATGGGGTGCTGAGATATTTTGTTTTAAATCTGGGTGTGTGTTTATGTATATTTGAGGGGGGGGGTACTTAGATATTTCTTTTAACGTATTTGCTAGTAGTATCCTTTGGGTTGGTGATTGTTACCTGGGTTTTCCCGGTTTCTTCCTCCACTAATCATACTGGCAGCCATGTATAGCCTATCATCATCAACAACAACATAATGACTATCCCTATATTCTTGTGAAAATTCTCCATCAGATGAAGGGAAATGCGTGACAGTCAATAAAAACATACTGTTACGTATCGGCTCATTCAAAAGTAACAAAAGAAAAGAGTGAAGACAAAAAGCTTTGTAAGTTTTAGCAAAAATAATTTATTTCCCTAGAAAGCAAAAAGTAAAAAAGTGAAAATATGAAATAGGACTTACGGTTTGTGAAGAAAATCCAAACATTTATCCTAATACTGAAAAAATACAAGTCCTATCACTAAATAATTTTAACTGAATCCAGGTTCAAATTTTGATGACGTTCCAAGATGGAGGATGGTGACGTCAGATGAAGTCTTTACACAAATGTCCAGAATTTCACGTTGAGCCACAATTTGTACTGTACTATTCCAGTTTAGAATGAATTTCACTGAATGTCTTTGTCGTAAACCACTTGTGTAGTTCTCCAGGGAAAAATAAATTATTATTTAAAAAGTAGATGAACTCCTATAGCTGTCATCTATAACAAGACACATCTCGAGCTCTACAGATGTAAAGAAAAATAAAATCTTTCCAGCACAAGAAAAATAATACCTTTTTCTCAATGTATGAGAACGACTCTGAATATTTCACAGGGACCTAAGTGTTTTTAAACCGAACCAAAACGTCATTTCATGCACACGCACGAAGAACGCGTGGTTATTTCATCATCTAGCAATCGCAGTTTTACGTGGGTCAGGAAATGACTTTGGCAATAACCAATCGTTCTCGCGTAGTGTTTACTCAAATCGACAAACTATGGCATGCAAAAATCGTGCTTACGCGAGTCATACTACGTTCTAAATAAACACGATATTTCTTTCAAAAATATCAGATCCTGTGAACATAATCATCATCATAATAAAATATAATGATACAAAAATGAAATAAAAAGAATTCAAATTTTAACACACAAGTACTTAAACATCATGGTCGTAACAATACTATATAAATGATCGACCATTTGATGGGGGAGGTGTGCTGATATATTTTTTTTTTAAAATCTGGCCTGCAGTCAGACTGACATAGATGTTGTTGTCCTGATAATTACCATTTTCGTGTTTTTTCTACAATTTCACCGGCTGTCCAACTGCAATGATTTCCCCTTGGAATGTGCATGCTGATGGGTACTCCGATAAATCAAACACACAAATTTGTGCTGATACTGATAGACATTGTATAGGTCTGATGTCACCTGTTTATTAAAATGTGCAATATTGGTGCTTGCGAGTCTTTCCGAAACACACGTGCTTACAGCTTAGACGTTTTACCGGTATTTGGTAACAGCCATATCTAGCACGAAATTTGATCCAAAAGCTAGCCGCTGAGCAAGTGAACTGTAGTACGCGTGCGTCAGATCCCTTACAGATTCTGGATCAGGAATGCTAAGATCATCTGCCAAATGTGTCAGTACGACAGGTCCGGGCAGAAAACGTTCAGGAAAGTAATTTTTCCATGAGGTGCGCCATGGGCGACAGCAGATGGAATCATCACACTTAATCATCTGCAGAAAATATTGACTGTTCCTGATATGACGCGCAA
Source organism: Megalonaias nervosa (assembly GCA_016617855.1). Taxonomy (NCBI): domain Eukaryota; kingdom Metazoa; phylum Mollusca; class Bivalvia; order Unionida; family Unionidae; genus Megalonaias; species Megalonaias nervosa. The sequence goes on along the minus strand of JAECUM010014235.1, from coordinate 37,234 downwards.
CCCATTTGACTTCTAGTTCACTGGATGATTCACGGACTACTGGGTCAATATATTCTGCATTGACATCATGCTTATCTAATACGACTGCAGACCATACTTCTGCCAGTGTTTTTCCTGCTTTCTCAAAGTTCTGCTTTTCCAACTCGGCGTCGATTGTTTTTCCTGATGCATTGAGATGTGACCCGTAGTGATCATGAGGTAGCACTAGTCCGGCTAACTCTCGGCTCAGTGGAGCCATCCGGCGTTCAATTCTGTTGTAGGCTGAATAATGTGGTGTGTGGGTGCCTGACAAATACACATTCAGATCTCAGTCAATAAATCTAGTGGCTGCAACCTGTAGAGGTTTGGGAAATCTTGGATTCTCGTCCGGTCCTCCATCACTTGCCACGACCACTATTGGTTACACACTACCATCAGCTGTGCACATCACTGGCTGGAAACTTGGAATTGAGCACAGACGTTCCATATCATGACCATGCGTAAAAACTGTACTGCTGCCGTGTTTCATTGAGCGCACTGCAATATACGTAGGTCCGGAGTACGTCACAGCACCGACTAACTTTCCTGGAGTCACTACACAGGCAGCATACACAGATGGGATCAGTTTATGGCGAGACGCGTCAGCAAAGTCGCGATCTGGCAAACGCACTGTATACTCGCAATGCATCAGTATAGACGTCTGCTTCGTCGCTGCCAGAATTCAAGTGACATTTTAGCCTTGTCGTCTTGCCTGAGGTAGACGCACACGTCTACTCCAAACATAGAACAGATTTCATCTAAGTATGACATAGATGCAGACGCAAATTCTGCATCTTTGTGACGGTCGTGAGCGTTATTGGCAGCTCTTGTCAGTTTCACATGTGCGGTCTTTATGTGACTTTTGCACTCCATTGAGCTGGATAGTCTTGGAAGAAGCCGCAGATAAGTCGCCAACCTCGACAGATGATAGCCTTGTTTCGATAAGGTTTTATGTAGGTCATCTAGTGTCTTACACGATCGCAATTCCTCCGACTGGCTCCGGTGGCTGGCAGCAGCACCAATCGACGCAATATCAATAATTGCTTCGAGAAGATCCAGATTGTCGTCTATGATGGCAGGTCTCTACTGCCTCTATCCCCTGTAAACTTTCATAGTTTTTTCCCCAGATTCAGATGTTCTTCCGCTATATTTTCGCTATATCTTCGAGAGTTCGTTTGAGTTTGAGACGGCGCTCACGCTGCCTTGTGGCCTCCTTGCGCAGCCGCTTCAATTTCAGTATTTTTTGCTCCAGATTCAATTCAACTGACGTCATTTTCTCCTTTAGTTCCTAGGTTATGAGGCTTGCATCTCTTAAATGTAGTAAAGTTAATAGCTGTTCTTGGGCTTCAGAGATGTCATGTTGAACACTGGTCTGTTGTCGAGTTTCTGCTGTTTTCGTGATCCTGGTGGTAGGTTCAGACATGGCTGAAGTCGACGGACTAGATGCAGCGTCGCCAGCCGATATAGGTGGCAACATCAGATGCAGCTGAAATCATGATTGTAGGTGCTAAAGTGTCAACGTCAGCAGGAGAGCATATCTCAGGCACTTCAGGTTTTGATTCAGTCGCCACTGGTGCTTGCGCGCGTGACCAGAAAGATAGAAGATTGCTTCTGCTCGCCAGCGCTTTACTTGCTAGATCAGCAATAACATATTCATACTTAGTTTTATCACGCTTTATTTTAACCCATAACCTATTAGTTTCTTCTGTTGTTCTTGTTTACTACCTTGCGGCTTAGCTTTACACACAGCTTTGAACAAACAGGTATACTTGACCGTATTATCCATCCTGACTGAATATTCAAAAACACTTTAATTACAATATTAAAACACAATTATTAAACTCGGTGAACTAGTTATAATAAGTGCGTTGACTGAACATCTGTTGTACTAATAGTAAACTGATGTACAGACCACTGTTAGTATTAAAGTCGGGGCAGAAGAAGTAGCAGCACGAACAGAGCACCGCGCAGCTGAAATCTTGAGCCAGCGGCAGTCCACAGTGAGGTCAGATAGAAGGATGTGTAATCCATGGGAGAGGCCGCCAGACTGTGTCAGACTCGCTGCTGAACTGCGTGATAGCTAGGAAGCAGAGGTACGGTGGCATACAAGTGACACCTTTCCCACAGTCCTACTTCTCCCGGTAGCTGTGGCTCATTTGAAGGCCAATGTAGACAAATTATCGACGTTTCACCTACCCCCGTGTCCTACGCGTACGTACAATTATCAGTAGAGACCCCCATACACAAGTGTATGCATTTGGGTTCAACCCCTCCCCCCCCCATGCGTATGTACTAAATGGACGACTCCAAACTAATTGTTAAGCATACGACAGGGACTTGTAAAAAATAGTGTACGTCAGTTGAGACTTTAAAGATAAATGCTAGGCTGAATACAGCATCATTTCAAACGCAAAATGAAAATTGCATATCACATTAGGGTCACTTACCGCTTCCAGCATAGTGTGGTGTTGGCTTCTAATGTTCACAATGGCGACGTTATCAAATCTTGTGTTGCAGCTTTTGACTGGAATCAGTGCCGATATTACAGAGTCGCGGGCTACTGATGTATATACAGCATGGAGATAACTGACCGAATAAACATTGACAAGTGCAAGTTTATTACCCAGGGCACAAGGTGTAATGGTAGCAAATTACTGATTTGCAGTTTTATTCACTGAGTATAGTTTACACTCTTGCTTCCAGGAGTTTTTAAAATATGACCAACTTTCCGATCCCTTTGCCACAAGTGGGCCGATTCTAAATTCAACTGGACAAACGTGGTCCCTCTTACGTTAGAAATATGGACTATACAAAAGAACGTGCTTAAATTGACCAACATCAAACAGGTTAGCAAGTTTTACATCTATGCAGGAAGCAAAAAATAAAAAAAATAAACGATATTAAATCGTACTTAGTACTGACTGCAGGTCACTAGCTGCATAGGTGAAACCCTTCTAATGGCTTCCATCAACACAGCTGCAACATGATCAGCTGAATTTATATGCCTGTCTGTTGGTGATGATCTTATAGTTTATGCATTCTAAAGAAACAAACTTTGCTCGGTGTTTCATGCACGATTTATAGTTTCACCTTCTCAGACTTTTCTAACTGCAGCCCTTTCTCAGGCCATTTCAGTTGGATGGTGTTCTCAAATTTTACTCTCTTGCTAGCACTTTTTGCAACAGGATTGTTATGTCTGGATCACCTTATTCCATTTTTTTAAAGAAAGAGATTATCTTTTGCTATTTATTCATTTAGACAAAAATACAGCAATGTTCGTTTCTGCGTTCAACATGCACTTGCACGTTCCTCCTGACTGGTCATGTCAAACTATACTTACGTTGGCCACCTGTATTAGATCTAATGCACATGTAAAATCTTTGCCAAAGTTTACTATGTGATGAACGTTTAAATACAAAATACATACAAGCAGGATTTTTATCGTGGTCTTCAAAGGTCTGACTTCACGTGGACAAATTATACAGTAATGAAATTTCTTGTACATGTTTGATTCATACTGTGCACGTAACTTCATGAAGAGACGTCAGCTTTCTACAAATATTTCGCCTTATAATAGACATTATGACTAGTTGAAGTCTTTGAACTTGTCACCCAGTTGCCACCCAATTACTGCCTCATATTCTTTTGCTGTATTCTTGTAATGACAACATTCACATCAGGAGATCTTTCAGTCACTGAATTCTATCATTGTAAATATCAGTACAGCTGAAATAATTAATGATTAACACATTTTCCCTCTCAGCAGGTGGTTGTCAAGTCTGGCAAGTCTTTGATCTACCGCCCAGCTATTGCATGCGTATGGAAGACTGTCACGTCGATAAGATGATTGCCCTGATTACTTGTCAACTCGGAACAACTCAAAAATTATTCTTATCATGTTTTCTAAATCGGGAAAAATCTCTCTCCTACTCGGGACTGTCAAGCTTTCCACACACAGTAGGGAGACTCCTGATTAAATCTGGAGAGGTGGCATGTCACTATATACAATTCTACGTTAATTGGTATCCCTAACTGTTTCTGTTGTGGCAATCCAAGATATTAAATGTACACAGATTGATTTAACCCATTAAGTGGTAAAAAGACATTAAATTTACACATATCAACCCAATAAGTAGGCATTAGATACTAAATATTCACTAACTGATTTAACCCATTAAGCACTAAAAATATATATACAAAGACTTATTTAACCAACAGAGTGGTAACAAGAAATTTACACAGATTTAAGCAATGAGACATTAGATGGACATAGAATGATTTAACCATTAGTGATAAAAAGACATTAAATGTACACAGATCTACCCATCAATTAAGATATTCGATGCACACAGATTAATTTAACCCACTAAGAGGAAAGAATGTACACAGATTGATTTAACCTATTAAGTGATAACAACTGTTACGGATGGATATCTATCTATCTACACACACACACACACACACACACACACACACACATATATATATATATATATATATATATATGTGTGTGTGTGTGTGTGTGTGTGTGTGTGTGTGTGTGTGTGTGTGTGAATTTTTGGATAAAGACATTTATTTCTTAATTCTTTAGTTATGTGACTGGCCTGTGCTAGAAGAAGAGCAAATGTATGTACTTTTCCTATTCATAAATCAGGGTCGAATTGCCAAGTTCATGTCAAGAATTCGGTCAAAATGCACACGCATTAGTTGAATGTAGGTTACGTCAATATAATGTGATCTAGGGAGAACATTTATACTATGGATATCCCATGCATGCCCTGGTTGTTGATAATTAAAAAAGGCAGACCATGACTGTTAAGATATTTCACAATACAGAATAAATTAAATACTTGGAATTTTTCTAGTGATTGAGATGTGTTGATTTGACGCATATATTGTGGCTATATAAAGGAATGAAGACTGCAGTGTTTCATTCTTCATTTATGTTCCAGTGTTGTAAGAGTTGGAGAGGAAATCTGATTTATTTATAATTTGTTCATTGAAACTGCAGACCGGAAAAAAATATCTATTCTAAACTGACAGTACCTTGCTGGGCTATATTTAAATTATTCAAGGACTTGAATTCATTGGATTAAGTGAAACATTTAAGGACTTAATTGACTTCAACTTTTGCTGGATTCCCTTGACTGAAACCTTCTGAATATTAGAACAGTGTTTCTTCAGTGGTGCTAGCGTATCAATAGGCACATTAGAACCTTCAGTCTGAATACTCTTGGATCATTTCTTAAATACTGTAAAACTGATAGGAAATATATGAATTTAAACATACTGTAGGTTATTTTTAATTCATTCACTTCAATTTTATATTTGAGAGAAATAAATGTATTTTTTAAATTGAATGCTTGTTGGGTTTTACCTTTCCATGTTACATTGTTTAAGACCCTCGGATATAAAAAAATGATTAAATGTGTACATATCAACCTATTGACAAGACATTAGATATACACATATCCCGTATGAAAAGTATGGGCGTATTGCACCTGTACAGGAGCAGGATAAGAGGCATAACACGCTCAATCTAAAGGCGTAAAGCAACTTTTACAGGTGTACAACACCCAGAAGCGTAATACTAGTATGAAATACAGGCGTCTTTTGTCTAAGACTTTTGAAAATTACAGGCGTATTCAATAAACAATGCTAGCGTACTAGCAAGAAAAGGCGTATTTTTAAACTTAGCAAACTGCAATTCACTAGATAAGGCGTAGTTTGGAACTTAGAAAATTGCAGCATGGTAGATGAGACGTAATTTTGAACTTACATACTGTGGATGAAGTGTAAATAGGACTGACAAAAAACAATAAGCGTATTTCAGCACTTTGTTTAATTCCAGTCTACTGAGAAGTCTCCAATAAATGACAAAGCTAAATCTTTTTGTATATGCATGAATCTATTTAATAATGACATGCAAAGACAATTGAATGCTGAAATGTATTGAAACTATTAAATGTTTGAGCATCCAAACCCGTTTTGTTCCACCATCCCAACAACCCAATCAATAGGCTTGCCAAAAATCTAAGTATAACTGGTAAGTATTCAAAGTTAGGATTACAATTACATTAACCTTAATACATGAAGAGATAAGAAATTATGATCAACAACAAATACTCAAAAGTTAATGTTGCACATATGCATGATAATTAGTAGAAATATAGGGAAGAAAAATGTATATAGATGTAAAAATCAGAAACAGATCCTTATATATAAACATGCAACTTTGATTTACTCTTCAAACATGAAGAGAAATGCATGGGCAAATATAATACAAAAGTTATGTATTGTATATATTTTTATTTCCAACACTTTAAAATTTAACTGGAGATATAAATTATTTTTTCTGGTTGAGCATTCTTGTTGGTTGAGCATGCTTGGAATTGGGACAGAATTAGGTATAATTAGGTCAACAAAGCATCTATTATGTAACTGCCCATACATACCATACTGGTCAAGCAAGTCACATGAAACTTAAAGAGCATGAGAATATGTGAACACTGAATGTCTTACTAAACTCCTAGGCAACTAAAGACAAAAAAGCAATTGTCCCACAGAATTTTAAAAAATGACACTAAAGTGAAACATTTTTCTCAAAACTGCCACCATTGTTGCTATTTCTGCTGAAACAAATGACAGTTATATATCTCCATGCTTTTGCAGATGAAACAATAAGTCTCAATTTATGTGTCAGAAACATAAAACCATGCAACTTACCTGACTCAAGACTGTTTGGATATAGACAGATGTAAAGCATATTTTGCAGCAGGGAATTCTACAAGCATACAACCTGTCAATATGCAACTTACTGGAACTACTTCAACATCAACTGTCTTTTCCACAGCAAGAATATTTAGTTTTTCATTGTAATTTGGACACTGTAAAATCTCTACAAAAGCAAGGACTCCCTTCTGGTTCTCAGTATCTGTTGAAGTGCATGTAAAAAAAAAAAAAACAAACATGGCCAAAACAAAACTTTCTGTTCACTGTATACTTCATAGTAGAGTTAGTGCGTTTTGTCGTTCGTTTATAATTATTTCCATACACTAAACAATCTCTCAGCTGCAGTGTATTAAATGCATTATCTTCATTACTCTGTGGGCATGAACCAAAATATATCACTAGGGAATTGAATTCATCTTCCTTCAAAATCTGACAGTGAAAACTTCCAAGAACATACACACCTTCCTCCAGCTATTTACATCTTTTAAAAATGGAAGGGGATTCAATCAAATTGTATAACCTCTCAGCTTCTGACCCTTTAATAATACACTCGTTTTAATTCAGGAACCTTAGAACAAAGTAAACTCCTGTTACGATCTGATTATCTATGGTATGAGTTCCTCTAATCATTTTCAAAAGAAATCCAATCTTGTCTTCAAAGTGAAAACAACTGTGTGTGTATAAAAGTCCAAGTTCTCTGACAAATGAACCAGTTGATGAATATTAAGATACTATCATACAGATTTTCAAATGTTTACAAAACTGAATCTCAGCTTCTTGTGTATCTTGCAATGAACAGCCATTTGAAAGCAGTATATGAAGTGCAGTTACTAACAATATATAGTGATTAAACCTTGTATCATCTAATATGCCACTGAAAATGGGAGCGCCATAACAAAGTAAAAAGGACCTATATTCTGCAGCTTTCCAGTGCTTGAGGTCTGCGCAAATATACCTCAGTAATCTCGAGATTTCTAGTGTTGGCAAAATACTTAGTAACCTCTTATCAACCTCACTTCCTTTGATATGGAAGTTAAACTTCTTACCTGAAAATTCATTTGAAAACCACAAGCAAAGAAGGAGTTTCTGAACTCCTAATAATACACCATGCATGTAATCAATAGCGATTCCGTTCACGATATTTAACATAGGAAAAAAGCTAAGCCATGTTGGACCTTTCATGCCATTTATAACGATATTGTTGGACCCAATGCTCTGATTATAAACAACTTTTTTAGCATCATTCAGAACCAAATCTGATGTTCTCTCAGGTTCTTTGGGTGAAATTTCATTGAATGGAAAAATATGCGTGTTACCTTTACCAATATTTGCAGTTTCCCCTGTTTGAAGATGATTTTAAAACTGTGTAAACTTGTGCATAGCTTGTGTCCATTTGGCAGAAGAAATGCAATTATTTGCAGTAACTGTTTCATACATGTGTACTATCACCAGCAACATGGCTGCACCAACTGAAATGCCAGCACCTTCATGAAGTGGTATTTTATCATTTATTGATTCTTCAGGAATGGCATCTATGAAGCACAGGTTTTCGTCTTCAGTACTGTCTATATCCTCAGTAAACAAATCTTCAAAACAATGAATTCTGTCATCTGGGTTTAATGTCAAATCACAGTCTTTCTCTTCCTCAGTCTCTTGGTCTGTCTGTTCACATTGTTGCTTGAATTCCTGGTGGCAAGCATTCTCATAATTAAAAACTTCCCCTTCCTCATGAATTTCATCTTCAGCACATATACCTTGTACTGACTCACAACAGCTTGAATCATTTGGCATCTGAAATAAGTTTTTAAAAATAGTTTTATTTGAAGCTGACAAATAATTTAATTACTGTAAAATTGCATTAATTAGTTGTGTACCCATTTTGAAGTAGTCTAGATTGCTTCATATTAATTAATTTAAAAACCAAATGAAAGTTATTCTGCCATGATTGAAATCATGCATGTCCATAAAAATACAAACACCCATGAAGAAGGTCAATTTACAAGAAAATCTTTCCAGCAACCCTATATTTTTCTTAATTTTCCTTTTTTTCTTACCTTTCTGTCATACGCCCTATTTGTTCCTACTTTTTTTAATGAAGTGTTTGTTGTAAATAGATAAAGCATCAAAGGACAAAATATATGTTAAAAGTGTTTCCAAATTTATTGAGATCAATATTTGACATTTGGTTTACACAAAAGAATAACTGTAAACTTGAAACTGTCATAACTTATAAAAATAACTTGTCATTTGACTTACAGTCATCATGATGATGATGTTCAAATCAGGAGACTTATTTTCAGTTTCAAAACATTCTTGAGCAATTAATTGGCTCAACTGAAAGAAAGATATTAAATTAATTTCATAAATATTGAGAAACATTTCATGAATGAAAAGAGAAAAATTATATGTAATGGCTTAATCTCAACTAACAAGAAATTTTAGCTCTGATTTATTTGCAAATATTGACAAACAAGTTACTACTATTGCTCAACTGATTTAAAACAGTATTGTCTTAACGTCTCACCAAACATGCACCACAAGTAATTTGCTAACAATAAAACCATTATTTAAAAAATTCAGTAGACATAATATTAATGGTACCTTCTTACTATAACAGAATATGAATGAAACCCATACAATAATGTCTTTGTTCTTGAAAAGATTGAAGTTTCATTCAGTGAAATATTGCACAAGGAAAAACTTTTGCCAAATTAATATTTGCACAGTGGATGAAGTAATAAAAATATCTGACTTTTTGTTTTACTTGTATTGTGATCTTAACCATACAGAAGTTTTGCGTGAAAGTCACAATCTGTTCCAAATGATCTTTTTTGAGTTACATCATTTTAACAGTACTTACAGACAGAGGTTCAGCTTGGTGAGTGAGGTGTGGCATAATCCTGTGCCAACATCATTTGATCCATTTCATTAAGTTCTAGTGTTGAGTTTCCAGTATCTTCTTGTACTTTTTCCTTTCTTTTCTTTCTATAAGGTCCCCTCCTTGCCCTTTTGAAACTTAGGGTAGCCATTTTGTTCAATTACACACAAGCTAGCTATTCTGTTCTACTGGCTAATAATTACAACAGTGTTACGAATATGTAATTAAATTGCTTGTGTGTTAGTTTTAAAAAAAATTTATTTTTGTTTCATTACATTTTATTGTAATGATTATTGAAAGGATTCAAAATTCTTTTTCAGTAATTAGATATTTGCTTTTACTAAATGTTATTTATTTAAGACGTAAAAGTGTTACATGAGAATTATTTTTAGTTAACCTAGTTCGTCTTGGGCTGGCAAGAACGCAAACAGGCAGTTAAAATGATTGGTCAGTGTAAGAGTCGTTTTAACATCTTGAAGGAACAAGGTGTTATTTTTATTTGTTGCCAGATTGTTTATTTTTCATCTGATTTTTGGATTTAATAATTTATTCTCCTGGAAACTCAACAAGTTGACTTTCTTATAAAAAAATTCTGAAAGATATTCATGGAAATTTATTCTGGAATTATTTGGAAACAAAAACTGTGATTCAATTGAGGAATTGTTGATATTCGTACATTGGACCACATCTGACGTCATCGCCTTCCATATTTGTACGTCGTCGAGATTCGAACCTGGATTCTAATAGAACTATTTAGTGATAGGACTTGTGTTTTCATTCTTAGGATCAAATTTTGGATTATATTCACAAACTGTAAGTCCTATTTACCAATTTTTACATTGTTTTCCAGGGAAATAAATTAGTTTGTTAAAATATACAAAGCTTGTTGACTTCACTCTTTTCTTCTGTTACATTTATACGAGCTTACACGTAACAGGAGAAAATTGGGTCGCTCGTCCTTGGGATATATGAATTTTGGTTAAATATTTCAGAAAATTGTTTTGAAATTTAAATTCCCCTAGTCTTTAAATCCCAAGTACTATTTAACATTTTTATTTGAAACCTTAAGTGAAAACAACAGGCTTTTATTCACAATGTCATCAAAAGTGGAAACTTTTCTTTCTAATCCAACTCAGGAGCAGTTGGATAGTCTGAAAAAAGATGAGTTGCTTGAAGTTGCCAGAAAGTATGATCTTTCTGAAGGAAAATCTTCCTTAACGAAACAAGAAATTAAAAATATTTGATCCAACATTTGGTGAGGAAAAATGTTTTTGATAAAAGTGTTTTGGCATCAGTCAGTAAGGCTATGACAGAAACCGACATTAAAGTAATCGAATTAAAAATGAAATACAAAATGGAAATAGAGTTAAGGAAGCTAGAACTTCAGAAAGAGAAAGAACAATTGCAAGTGCAATTAGAAGAGAAGCAATTGCAGTTGCAATTAGAGAAATAGGAGAGAGAGAGAGAGAGAGAGAGAGACAGGAGAGGGAGAAAGAGAGACAATTACAATTTGAAGAAAAGGAAAAAGAGAAAGAGAGACAGGAGAGGGAGAAAGATAAACAATAACAATTTGAGAAAGAGGAGAGAGAGAGACAGGAGAGGGAGAAAGATAAACAGTTACAATTACAAAGAGAGAAGGATGAAAGGGAATTTCAACTTAGAATGAAAGAATTTGAGCTGGCAGGTGGCAAGCACGATTCCACTTCACATACAGATTCAAGTTTTGACATTACAAAAAATATCAGGTTAGTGCCCCCTTTTAGTGAAAAGGAAGTAGACAAATATTTTATCTATTTTGAAAAAGTTGCTGAAAATTTGAAATGGCCAAGGGAGCATTGGACTCAATTATTGCAATGTGTACTTTTCGGCAAAGCCCGAAATATCTATGCATCCCTGTCAGTACAACAGAGTTCGGATTATGATTTGGTTAAGGAATGCATCTTAAGGGGTTATGTGTTAGTCCCTGGGGCTTATCGGCAAAAATTCAGGAACTATAAAAAGGAAGCTGGACAGACTTATGTCGAATTTGCTAGAGAAAAAGAACAGTTATTTAATAGATGGTGCTTAGCCAAGAAAGTTGAACATGATTATGAAAGTCTTGAACAACTTGTGTTACTTGAAGAGTTCAAAAACTGTGTTCCTAATGATATTAAGAATCATCTTGAAGAGCATAAGATTGAAACCTTGGAAAATGCTGCTCTTGACGCCGATGAGTACTCCTTAACTCATAAAGTTCCTGTTGTAGGCAAATCATTCACTCAGCAGTCTACTCGTAGAAAGGTATTTCAGCCTAATACGACTCCTCCTAAAATTCAATCTGGCACAACTTTTAAAAATCAAGTTTCTGATAAACTTGAATCAAAATCCTTGTTTCTGCCTATGTGTACCTATTGCAAGAAAAAAGGACACGTCATTTCTGATTGCTTTAAATTGAAATATAGGCATCAGAATCAAGATAGACCTATCCCAAATGCTCTTATTTATAAGAGGTCAAGTCACGGTCATGTATTGAAAGCAATACATTTGTTGGGTCTCAAAAACCCCAGTTTGATTTTATTATGGAGAATTATGAACCATTCATGTCGAAGGGTTCTATATCACTCTTGGGTGATTCGGCCAATCCTATCCCCATTAAAATTTTAAGTGATACAGGAGCTTCTCAGAGTCTTTTAGTGTCAGGTATTTTGCCTTCTTCTGAGAAGTCCTGTTCTAATGAGAGTGTTCTCATTCAGGGAGTAGAGTGCGGCTTTGTTAATGTTCCTCTCCATTCTGTAAATTTGTCATCAGACTTAGTTTCAGGACCTGTGACAGTCGGTATAGTGTCTAACCTACCCGTTGAGGGCATTCATTTGTTGCTAGGCAGAGACCTAGCTGGAGACAAGGTTGTGGTTAATCCACTTGTAACTGACAAGCCTTCTTTGGATCAGAAACTTGATCTAATTGAAAAAGAATACCCTGAGTTATATCCAGCTTGTGCAGTTACCAGAGCTATGTCAATGAAAGCTCTTGAGAATGATTTTGATAAGGAAGATATTCCTTTAGCTGACACATGTATTGGTCAGGCTTTTGATGAGGTCACTTTCACTTCTAATTTGGATCAATCAGGTGGTATTGATCACAGTGATCCACTTTTAAATACTCATTCTCTTTTATCTGATCAGGGTGACAAACGACAATCACTTTTCGTTGAACAGGAAAAAGATCCCGAGATCTCCTGTTTGTTTCAGAGGGCCATTAGTGAAACTGAAGCCACTGAAGTACCTGTCTGTTATTTCATTAAAAATGGAATTCTTATGAGAAAATGGAGACCTCCCGAGGCACCTGCTAATGACGAGTGGTCAGATTGTAGTTCCAAAATCTTACAGACAGGAAATACTTAGTTTGGCCCATGAAACTCCTCTGGTTGGTCATTTAGGGATAAATAAAACTTATAACAAGATTTTGACTCACTTTTATTCGCCAAAAATCAAAAGTGATGTTTGTAAATTTTGTAGATCTTGTCATACTTGTCAAATGGTAGGAAAACCCAATCAGAAGATACCTAAGGCTCATCTGCAACCAATTCCTGCATTTGACGAACCATTTAGCAGAATTATGGTAGATTGTGTTGGTCTCTTACCTACGACCAAGTCAGGCAACCAATATTTGTTGACCATTATGTGTGCGTCAACAAAATTCCCAGAGGTAATTCCTTTGAGGAATATTATGGTAAAAGCTTTGATAAAGCTTTTTATTCACTTTGGCCTTCCCCAATCTGTCCAATCAGGTCAAAGGTCAAATTTCATGTCTAGACTTTTCCAGCATGTTATGCTTGAATTTGGCACTCCGCAATTCAAGTCAAAAGTGAAACTATGGTTTCACAAAATTTTACTTGAGAGAATATTTGAGTCTTGTAATAGAGTTCATTCTCTCTTGCTCATTCTTCAAAATTTTCTTCAATTTAGATTTTACAGCCCTTACAAAGTAAAGAAGAAAATGAATGAGTTAAATTATAATTATAGTACCCTGGTCTAAATAAACTAATGGAGTACTTGTATATTGAAAGAGATAGCCAAGTAAATCATACAATTAATTTTGTTGTACCTGTCCCGCCAACTGAGGATTTAAGTGAAGAAATTCAATTGGACACCGTTGATCTTGGAGCAACAAATCTTCGGAATTCGGAACTTATGAAAGATCTAGACCAGAAACGTTTACATTTGCAACAACAAGAAAGAAATGAACTTAAACAGTTATTATTCGAATATGAGCACTTGTTTTCGGATATTCCTACGAGGACAAACAAAATTTTCCATGACGTTGAAATTGTAGATTCAAAACCTGTGAAACAACGCCCATACAGGATGAACCCTCTCAAACAGGAGTACTTGAAAAAGGAAATGCAGTATTTGCTGGAGAACGATTTCATAGAGCCCAGTAAAAGTGATTGGAGTTCACCATGCATACTTGTTCCGAAACTGGATAAAACTTTCCGTATGTGCACTGATTATAGGAAGGTGAACAGCGTGACAGAAACAGATTCGTTTCCGTTACCATGGATCGATGATTGCATTGATAAAATTGTAAATGCCAAGTACGTCACCAAATTTGACCTTCTGAAAGGATTTTGGCAAATTCCACATACGGAAAGAGCGAAAGAAATTTCGGCGTTTGTGACTCCAGATGGACTCTATCAATATAAAGTAATGCCGTTTGGGATGAAGGGTTCTCCAAGTACGTTTCAACGCCTTATGAATATGATTACTTCCGGTCTAGATAATTGTGATGCTTATATTGATGATGTCATCATCTACAACGATATCTGGAAAAAACATCTAGAAACGATTCGGAAATTCTTTGAACGACTCACTGATGCTAATTTGGCAATCAGCTTATCTAAAAGTGAGTTCTGCCGTGCTTGTGTAACTTTCCTAGGACATATTGTGGGACATGGTCAAGTTAAACCTATTGATGCTAAGGTTATAGCTATCTCTGATTTTCCTGTGCCTGTCAGTAAAAAGCAATTAATGCGATTTTTGGGTATGGCCGGATACTATCGAAAGTTTTGTTCCAATTTTTCCAATATTGCTGAACCTCTGACAAATTTGTTAAGTAAGAGAAATAAGTTTCTCTGGACCGAAAAATGTCAGGAAGCTTTCAATAGGTTAAACGCAATACTCAAAAGTGCGCCGGTTCTAACAGCTCCAAATTTCAATCAGTCTTTTAAATTGTCTGTGGATGCAAGTGATGTTGGGGTTGGAGCAGTATTGATTCAAGAAGACAGAAATGGTATTGATCACCCAGTGAGCTATTTCTCTAAGAAATTAAATAAGCACCAAAGAAATTACTCTACAATCGAGAAGGAATGTTTGGCTTTAATTTTGGCATTACAACATTTTGAGGTTTACGTTAGCTCAGCTCCTTCTCTGGTTGTTTTGTATGATGATCACAACCCCCTTACTTTCATCGACAAGATGAAAAATAAAAATCAAAGATTATTAAGGTGGAGTTTGTTTTTGCAAGAGTATAATCTCAACATCAGGCACATCAAAGGAAAAGACAGTTTGATTGCAGATGCACTTTCCCGTGTATAGAAACATTATTTCATATACACTTTATATAATTTATAAGAATTCATATGTAATTTTGTTGACCGCATGTATAATTTACATATGGTAAAAAAGAAAGCTTTATTATATAAAACTTTCTTTTTTCTTTATGGGGGGAAGTGTTACGTATATGTACTTAAATTGCTTGTGTGTTAGTTTTAAAAAAAATTTATTTTTGTTTCATTACATTTTATTGTAATGATTACTGAAGGGATTCAAAATTCTTTTTCAGTAATTAGATATTTTCTTTTACTAAATGTTATTTATTTAAGATGCAAAAGTGTTACATGTGAATTATTTTTAGTTAACCTAGTTCGTCTTGGGCTGGCAAGAACGCAAACAGGCAGTTAAAATGATTGGTCAGTATAAGAGTCATTTTAACATCTTGAAGGAACAAGGTGTTATTTTTTTTAGTTGTCAGATTGTTTGTTTTTCATCTGATTTTTTGGATTTAATAATTTATTCTCCTGGACACTCAACAAGTTGACTTTCTTATAAAAAATTCTGAAAAATATTCATGGAAATTTATTCTGGAATTATTTGGAAACAAAAACTGTGATTCAATTGAGGAATTGTTGATATTCGTACATTGGATAACATCTGACGTCATCACCTTCCATATTTGTACGTCGTCGAGATTCGAACCTGGATTCTAATAGAACTATTTAGTGATAGGACTTGTATTTTCATTCTTAGGATCAAATTTGGATTATATTCACAAACTGTTAGTCCTATTTACCAATTTTTACATTGTTTTCTAGGGAAATAAATTATTTTGTTAAAATATACAAAGCTTGTTGACTTCACTCTTTTCCTCTGTTACATTTGTACGAGTCTACACGTAACAACAACACATGTTTATACTAAACTACAGCAACTTGATATGGGATGAAGCTAAAGTAGTTTTTCCCTCCAGATTGAGGTCAGAGTGTGAGGCCACTTTAAGGAGGTACATAAATCCAAGAAACAACAATTGTATTTATAAAGATATTGAAAGTACTCTATCATTACCTCAGAGACAGAAATTTACATTGCATGCATTTCACAAATTGAGTAAAAAGTTGACTAGCACTGAATCCATTCTACAATGACAGTTTGTATAAAAATACTCAAGACCCCTCATTAGGACCCTATGAATCCCATAATGCATCATTAGTTCAAAATTTGAAATCATCACTGTCATTTTAACTCTAACAGTCTAAGACTAGCATTTTCCAAATATACACAATGTTTGCTTGTATTTACTTTCATGAAGATAAAACCTTTAGTGTTGTATCAAAAAGCAATCCTTCTCTGAAAATAAAGACTGAATTCACTATAAAAGGCGAAGTGGAGATGAAATGGGGTTGCAAGTTCTTCAGTGGAGTTTTAGCAAAAATAAGTGGTAGGTAAAAACCTATGTACATCTTGCATATAACCAATCTATTCAGTGGTTGTCATTGCCATCTAGTTACATCTTAGGTTTCATTTTGTGCTTAATTATCATGATTATTAATTATGGCATGAAGATAAAACAACTGTGTACTTTGCAGATATGCAAGTAAATACATTCTTAAGTATTGTCCATTATGAGAAATTTATATTAAACACCTGTCTGACCATCAGCACTTAGGTTAACAGCATTTTAAGCTGTCAGTAAAGAACATTTCATTGTGGGAAATTGTTAGCTGAGAAGTTTAGAATTTTAAGAACAAAGTTTTATGAACTTAAGAAAATTTTTATTCAAAATACCCTTGTGGTCTTGTTAAATATCAAATTACAGTCAGACCAGTGCAATGGTGCTTTACCAGAACAGTCATAATTTGCCACTGCTGCATGGGTGCTGAGACAATTATTACTTATTTCTACATGTACATATTTGTTCCACTTTGCTTTAATTGATTCATATTTATAGATAAAAATCATTAAAATCATATCTTGGTAAAAGAAGAAAAAAATAAGTAAAAAAAGAAACATGTTAAAAAAGACATTTATAAAAGATAAATTGTTTGACATAATGAAGCAGTGCTCAAGAAATTTGCCAAGGGAGCTTATGAATCTGTTGTTAAGTCCTTCAAGCCAAAGTATGAAGGAGAAATTCCAGATGATATGTTTGAGCTTGACATGTCAAACAACGCTGAAGATCTTCCTGCTTCTGGAAAGAGGAAGAGAAAAGAGACAGAGAAATTGAGAGAAAGTAAAACACAGAAAGAGGCAGGGAATGAAGTTTTAAGGAAGAAAAAATTAAAGATGACACCATCATCAAATAAAGCTGAGAAGCAGAAAATGGAGGCTTTTGCAGCCTGTAAAACCAGCCAAGAAATGCTACAGACAGTATTCATTAACCAGTTTTCCAGCCCATCCACAGTCGGCAGTGATTCACTAGAAGATACACCACTCACAGAAACATGGAGGGTCATACAACAGGACATTAATAAAACTACATATCCGGAGAGAACAAAGTTACGAGGTTTGCTTTATTTCTTATAAAATATAGTAATCACTCCCATTTTATCTATTTAAAAGCATTTCCAAAAGCCCCTTTTTAAATTAAATGAATATACAATATAATCACTCCATACAAAAGTAAATACAACTATGCATCCTGTAATTGTTATATATCAATGCCATATTATGTAAGAAGAGAGTCAACAAATAATATTGATGAATATATATGTGTGTGTGTGTGTGTGTGTGTGTGTGTGTGTGTGTGTGTGTGTTTTGCTTGATATTTAGTTCATATATATTCCAGTTCCAGCAACAAATGTCCTGAAGTTGTTTCGCCTTTTAATAAATCCAGAGGTTCAGTCCTACCTTTCTGCCATGTGCAATCATTTTGATGTTGATGGGAACTGTGACCATGGAAACTTAGAGTGCTTTGAGGTTATTATTCTTCTGTAAATGACATGATGCAAAATGATATTTTTTTTTCTTTTTAAGGTATTTAGAAATGGAAAGGATTTTCAGTTATACTGATATTAGAAGCAGGCCCATTGTGAGCAGCACAGATCTTCCTAAAGTTTTTCATGTCATGCTTAGACTTCTGATTTCATAATAAAATAGTATAGAATGAAATGATGTACAGACAGCAGTTGAGAATACATGTGATCTGTAGATACAAACAAGTACTAAGTGACCTAAAAAAATATAGTGATTTCACTAGTAGACAGGTAGGTGTACTGTTCTGCCTAAATACTAGTGAAATCACGATATTTTGTGTAGTTAAATACATGGACAGGATTCCATACTTGTACACATTTATTCACAGTTTGAAAAAAAATTATATTCTGAGGTCATCAAGTTACATGTTCAGGGTTTCAAACCTTGGACCCCTCTACTCTGCAACAAGTGCTGTACCATATGAGCTATCAGAGATGGTGCAACTTACAAGTTTATGAGTCAAACAGAATGTACATAGCACGATCAGGTTAGACATTAAGCATTTCTTTCTTTTGGCATGATACAAGTTTCTTCCTTTTCTCTGCAAGGTTATTGGTATGTGTAGCTATCCATTTTAAATGGATACATGTAACAGTAAAATGATAATGTATACAACTGTAAATTCTTGTGCGTTTTGAGCAAATTCACTATTTCATATAGACTGATTAATACTTTTTTTAAGATCATCTTCAAACTTCAAACAAAATGTTCTTTCAGCTATATTCGTATAGTAAGATACCTATTATAAGAATTATTTACCTTGCAAGAAAGGGAAGTAACAAATACAGTCAACAAATAAGGAATTAATAATGTAAATAGAAAATTACGTGGATGAGGCATTCTTCATTAGAACTTTTTAAAATTTGTTTTTCAAAAAGATTTCCATATATGTTTGATTATTTGGTGGAATAAACCTATTTATTCCATTATTTTTATTTCAAGGTACATAATACTCAAGAGAACTATACACAGCAGTCAACTCCATGGGAAAATAATTTGTTTGTATCAGAGGAGCCAACATATTACACACTAGAAGCTCCCTCATCACTTCACAATCCTTCACAAAACACCCAAAACATGCCCAGTGGAAATGTCCCATCTGCTGTAACACAAGCAAAGAAAACCCATGATGCAACAGTGGAAAGGAATTATGAAGATATCAGCCTCTATCAGGACTCCTGCAATTATGAGCAAACGAACAGTTGTCAAATGACAACTCACACAGTCATCAGCAGCCAGGAGAAGCAGCAATCTCTACTGCCACCACCAACACCTATAGTGTCAACAACAGCAAATGCCACCCATTCATCACCAAGAAGGTCACCACGAAAGCTGGCTGCACAGGAATCACCAGCTTTGGGGACTTCATCTTCCGATGTAAGTAGAATGATAATGATGATAATGATGAGTCAGATGGCAGCCAGTATCTTGTATTTTTGATCCACTTTGCAATGTGGGCAGGGATACACTATGTTTGTCCATTTAAAAGAGCACATGTATGTGGTTGCTTGTCTCTCATCCTTGTCCAATTGTTTTAATTAAATATAGGGATAAACATATTTAACTTAGCGTTAATGTTTGCAGGAGCCTGCAGGAAGTGTAAAAGTCTGTGGGATGAAACACTTAAGCGAAGTAAGGCCATCAAATTTTGTGTAATAATATTTTTATTCTTAAATAATTAATTATTAGGTACATGTTGCTGTTGTTTTGGGTTTGTCAGCAAAAGATAGACTAAAAATGGTAGCCAGTGTAACTGGTGGCCAAAGAACCAAGGAAACCTCAGTAAGGCCCACTGACCCATGGGTAGTTACTGGCAAGTTTTCTCACATAACCACTTTGATTGAGCTCAAGACTCAAACCCATCGAGACAGAGGTGTGACAGCAGTTATCAGTAAAGGCAAGTGCTTTAGACCACTCAGCCACCAGGGGCCAACATTTTTACATAAATTGTATGCCAAACACTATAAAATGGATCATTTTAAGCACAAGCATATTGATCCCATGAAGCACACAAATTTCTGCTATTTAAATATGCTGGTGTCGCAATGATGTATAGCATTTTAAGCGCAAGAATATTGTTCCCATATAAACACACAAATTTCCACTATTTAAATATGCTGATGTCACATCAATGTACACATGACACAGCCCGATCAAACCCTTTCATGTACTTTTAAGAATTTCATTGATAACTCTTAAAATGCAGCCGGTAACACTAACTGCCTTAATTTTAAGCAAATTTCTACAATTGGGAACATCATTAGATGAAAAATTTATAACTCACCAAACTTTAGTCACTATGACCTCTGACTTCCTACATTTTATATTAAAAAGAACGCTAGAATATTATAAAAATGTAAAATATATTGATGTTATTTGCCACCTAAGTTATAATATCTCTAACCTATGTAAAAAATAGTTTGTAAAACAATGTAACACTTTTTAAGTTTGATCAGTTATTTCTAAAATTTGTTAATAATATTTTCATACAATTCTTTAGCATTTTCAGAAAACAAAGCTCCTTATTTCTTATGATGTCATGGTGGACAGTGTCAGACTGAGGCATACCTTGAACCATGCCAAGAAAGCAAGCCGTCCAGGATATGCCCTCATGAGAAAGTTGCTACCGTTGGTGTTTATTGACAAGGAAATGGCCCTATCCCGAGGTCAAGGATTGCTGAAATCTGAGGAAGGAGATCTAAGGTCTCCCTTAGAGCATGTAAAAGTGAGATGCATAACTGATGAGCATCTTGATCCACAATTTGTACAAGTTTCTTTTTCAAGTTCTATTTGTATAATTTGTTTTTGTTTTTATTAGAAATATATCATTCCATGAATGAGATTTGGCAGCAAATATAATTAATGCATGAAACTGATATTTCAATAATATATGCTTTCTCTGCATATATTAATAATATTCAAAGTTATAACTGATTTAACTGATTATATTCCTTCGTTTTGAACCATGGTGGCTTTTTGGTTAAGGTGCTGGACTCATGACAGCTGGGTGGGAGTTTGATTCACATGTATGTGTCCTTGGCACTTTCTTTTAGCTCAGCAAAATATAGCATTAAACATGCTGCTGTGCTGTAAAACCACCAAACCTCAAAACTTTTTTTAATTTAAAATTTGTCAGAATTGATATGCTAAAATATGACTTAATTTTGAAAAGTGAGCCACTGTAGCTTGGTGGTTGAGTGTCATCCTTGTAATCATAGTCACAGGTTCGGTACTCAACTAGGTCATCTGTCCTGGTTTATCCTTGGGGAAAAGTACTTAGCTCCCATTTCCTTTACATAATATAGCCAATAACATGTGTAATGTGCCATTAAACAGCAAAATCTACCATCAGTTTTCATAACGTATTCCCTGCAAATACTGATATCAAATAATAAATTAAAAATTAATATTTCTACTTTCTTCATTAAATGAATTAAATTCATTTTCTTACCACATATATCTTTATTTCAGAATATGTGAATACATGGTGTAGTAAAGGTGGAATAACAAACCCATCAATGACTGATTTGAATGATGCTGCGACTTAAACCGTTAGTTATTGGAGAAAAAAATATAGACAAAACTTGATGAGTGCAGAATCACAATAAAACATCTTTGTTCAGCAGACAAAGAACATGGCTGTATTGCTATGAATGATTCTGCCAACAACTGTATTTGTGTTTTGAGGTTATTAAAATCAACTACACTGTTCATCTATTTTGTCTGTGTTCATTGCTTCATGAGTAAATTAGCTGGATGTACATTTTTTGTTTTAAAAATACGCCTCTTGCATAATACGCTTTGTTTGAAATATATAAAATATGCCCATACTCAAGGATTGGTTTATGCCAATGTTTTACGTCTGTAATTTTGGGTTTGCTTTACGCCTGTAATATACGCCTGTACTTTGGTATGGTTTACGTCTGTAATATACGCCTGTACTTTGATATGTTTTACGCCTGTGATTTACGCCTGTACTTCAAATTGTTTTATGCCTGTGATATACGCCTGTAATACACCTTATTACATTAATGTATTTGAATACAGGCGTACTAATTTAAATAATTCGCCTCTGTGTACGCCTAAAGTACGTTAGTATTACGCTAGTATTGCGCCTGAGATACGCTAGTATTACACTTTTCTCATATTCTCATAAACCAAAGAAAACCCATATTTTAGGTGCAGAATACGCCTATGATACAGGCGTATGATTTCGTACGGGATTGATCTAACCCATCAAGCTCTAACAAGAGATTACAAAGACTGACTGAAGTAACAATCTGCTATATGAGGAAAATGTATGTATAAGTTTTGACCAAAAAGAGAGAGCTTTTTTAAGATATTGAGGTATTACATTCAACATGGTATTTTGAATGAAACAATGTATCCTACTCAAAATTGTTTATTTATTCAAAATGACATTTCTGTTAGGCAACTTATATTCTGTTGAAAAAAAACAACAAGCTTTATGATTACACTTTAACAAAATATATAGAACCAATCTGTGCTGTGTAAACGATTGTCAGTTTCTCCCTCAACCCGATGAACTCTCTCACTAATTCAGAGAAAGATGTGCAATTAAATTACAAATGAAGGTCAATATTTCTAAGGATATTAACACATACAAAGTAAGGACGCTGTAATCCTGTAAGATATCAAGAGCTATAATTCAAGGTGACATTTGGTTTGCAATGGATTATCTTTCTTGGGTGAGAATATCCTTTCTTGGCCGTAGAATGAATGTACTGTATATTTTGGTCAAGAACTCGCTGACACACTCGTGCTACAATATTTATCTCTGGTCTAAGACATACATTTTTGTTCTACAGTGAAACAGACTAACCACATTCTTTGGGAGACAAAAATTTTGTCTTAATAATTAATAACAATGATGTTACGTATACGTAATTAAATTGCTTGTTTGTTAGTTTTAAAATTCGTTTTTTTTTTCTATTTTTGTTTCATTACATTTTATTGTAATGATTATTTTCATGGGATTCGATATTTTTCCAGTAAATTCAGTTTGTTTAGAACGTAAAAGGTATTAGATTAGCACTATTTTTAGCTCACCCTGGTTCATAGATTTTGTAAACACGGAGTGAAAACGATTGGTTATTTCCAAGGTCATTTCAACCCATATGTTAGCTAGGTATAAACAGCCTTTCTTTGTTTAATATATTTTCAGTGTGAGAGTTTGTTTCTTAGATAGGGCTATTCTTGCCTACGTGTTAATTTTCATTCTTTTTATTGCAGTGTTCAGATGTTAAGAGACCACGTGACCCATCCCGATGTACTGGTATGATGTTTTAGTTGGGTTTAATACTCATTCCGAGAGCTTTCCAGTCAGTCGTATGTTTCCATCTTGAAGGTACAAGGTGTTTATATTGTTGAAGCCATATTGTTTTTGAAGTTCATCTATTTTTTGGAATTTAATAATTTATTCTCTAGAAAACTAAACTAGTGCTTTTTAGTAAAGTTATGGGACAAAGAAATTCAGTGGAAATTTAATCTGGAATTCTAAATAGAAACATAAACTGTCATTAAATCGAGGATCTGTTATCATCAGTACAGACATCATTTGATGTCATCGCCTCCATATTGGAATTTCATCGAGATTCGAACCCGGATTCAATTAGAACTGTTTAGTGATAGGACTTATATAATACAATCTTAGGATTAAATTTTGGATTATATTCACAAATCGTAAGTCCTATTTCCAAGTTTTACATTGTTTTCTAGGAAAATAAGTTATTTTGTTAAAATTTACAAAGCTTGTTGGCTTCACTCTTTTCTCTTGTTTTTTTACTAGCCTACACGTAACAATAATAATAAAATTGTTGGGCCTGCCAGATAATTTATTTACACATAATCATTGTTTTACTGGAAATGGCTCCCAGGCAATCTAATAGAGTATTGTATTAATGATTGACGCAGAAAAACAAGAAAACGGTATAGAATTCAATAGACAAGTACAGAGAAAACATATATTTGGAAATTGATTCTAACACTTTGATTTTAAAAATAGTTCTCTAAAAGTGCTCAAAGTGCCATGGGCTGCTTGCAATTATAGCGTACTTGTGTTATTCAACAATTATTTCAAAACAAAATGAAAATGTGACCATTGAGGGCTTTGACATGTTCTATCACATCAGATGAAAACTTATTTTGAGATTGTATTTATCGCATAGCATTAATGTCTGGCATCTCTATCATATCAGATGAAAGCAATGTTGAAAAACTATTTACATTAAAATTTATTTTACATATGAACTTTTACTTATTAAATAGTACACAAGCTGTATTTGAAAACACTGGCCTTAGACTGAGCAATGTTTAATCAGATAAATCGATATGATCCAAGACACAGTGACGAGCATACTGCATAATGAGTATGATTGCCTAAAATGGAATTGTTCCTATCACTATAACTGTGACTCATGATGGGAATACAGATGACCAAATAACTTTTTTAGTTGCAAAGCCATTGTGTTTCCTATATGTTTCTCATGCAAGTTGTCCCCAGCTAGCTTTAGACTGAAAAAGTTTATGAATAGATATCCTGTCTGTTTTCAAATGTCATATTTCAATCAGCTAACAAATCAATCATTGGAGCAATGCATACTTCCCTTCTCACAAATTTTATTTATGAGGTATGTTTAAAAGGTTCTGAATATTAGTTCACCATACATCAAAGTTCTTTATTAGTGAACAGTATGTCAGCACATCCCCTAAAAGTTCTTTCCATGTACACACTTTCTCAGTTTGAATATCCAATTATTAAAGGGAATTTTGTATTCACTTTTTGACATGTTTTTCAAACACTGGAAGAATGCACTTCCATGGTAGGTTTCAGATTCAGTACACTCAGAAAATCTTGTATAAAATGTGTGTGTGTGTGTGTGTGTGTGTGTGTAGGTGTGTGTGTGTGTGATTTGGAATTTTTAACGTAGCTTTAACAATTTTTCAGTCATATCGCTACGATCTCTGCAGTGTGACAGTTTATAGTGATGTTTAGCACTGGGGCATCATGCCACAGACATGTAGCATGATGTCCCACCCAGTCACATTATCGTGACACCAGGCCGACCAGTCTTAACATTAACCTCTTCATGCTGAGCACCAAGCGAGGCATCTGTTAGTACCATTTTAAAAAGTCTTTGGTATGACTCAGCCGGGGTTCGAACCCACGACCTCCCGGAGCGGTCCTCATCTTGTATAACAGGATTCAGCAAAAAATCTCTAAAGCTAAATCAGGGCTGTATGAGCTGGAGTCTTGCCAAGGAGTAGACAGATACTTGGGTACCGGTACACAGACAGTTCATCTAGCGTGTTCCAAAATTTTTCGTTACAAAACTTTTAACATAAAATGGTCAGTGACAATGTCTTTTACAACTACCAGGGCAACTAGGCCATTTGGATCTAAAAACAACGCATGTTAAACTCTTAAAAGTCCAACTACACTGAGCAATTTGTGGTCTCTGTTCATTTTCTCCAATTCAAACTTTATTATTTTCTCTCGTGTTGGGTTAAAAAATGTAAATCAAGTTTCATCACTTATGACAATATCATTCAAATGTCTCTGGTCTCTGTTTTCATATTTTGCGAGCATATGTTAGCATATTCAACTCGAATCTGTTTTTGATAAGACGTCAACAAATGTAGGACCCATCTTAGACAAATGTTCAGTATATTAAAAGCAGCTGATGAATTATTAACCATGAACATAGAAAGGTCTTGCAATGTGTATCAATCATCTCCATCAATTGCCTCTTCACAGCTACAACCTCCCACTCACCAATCTTTGATAATAGTCTTCCAGAACATGGGCCATCTTCCTTTAAAATAACGAAACCACCTCAACATTGTAGGATATGATAGAGAATTACATTTGTTAACTTCCAAGTCAGCAGTGATATCAGTTAGAGGGTACCCTACAAGCGATTTTATAATATATTCAGTACGTATTATTTTATCTTTCATTATTAAATCTTTGTGAAATCTATCTTTATCCATGAAATCCAATGGTATACTTCTGAGCCTAGTTGAGACAGGGAACTACAAGACAGGATAGTTCCCTTATCCCCTTACAGTGGTTGCATTATGCTGTTTACAGAGGCCCTAAGAATTTTATGTCCAAACTATAGAGAAAACTCAATATGGCAGATAATGTCAGCTGATATTGCTTACCAGCAGTGTAGTATCAATAGATCTAGAAATGTTATATATGTATTGATCTCGACCCAGTCGTTACCATTGTATTTAAATATAACATATACTTTTGCTGACAGTCTTTTACTATCTTGTCAGATGAATATGGTGATGAGATTCTATTTATTACCTATCCTTAAGGACTTTGGCGCTTTACTATCTTGTCAGATGAATACGGTAATAAGATTCTTTTGAACAATGCTAATACAAGTGAATGTTATGTGATATACTGATTTATTACAACATTCATAATGAGAAACAATAAAAAGGAAAAATCAGTAAAACATAATTAGAAAAAATATATCATACAAGTTGCTACATCAGGCCAGAAATGTTATGAGATAAAATAAACATGAATATTTAATTTTGATAAATTATTCTAGTATACACAAAGACATACATGTATCAAACACAGGTAGGAATATTACGGTAAATAAAGCAAGATTTCATCAGAGTAATACTAGATCATTCCAGTCTGTAAATGTCAAATTAGCTCATTGCATAATGCGCAGTATTAACTGCCTAAGTATATGAAGGTGAACTTGTTTCAGTGTCTTGTGCCTTATATAGTTAATTATTTTATCCTTGATACACTTCATATGCCATACAGCTGAGTGATTGTCACCAATGCAATAGATATCTGAATCAACATTGGCAGTTCATGTGACAAAAATTGATTAACTCAGAAAAGTTTTGCCAACTCTGTCAATTATTGATCGATTAGCACTGACAATGATGGGGGAAAAAAACAAACAAATAGCTTACATGAAATCAATATCTTATAGAAAGAGTTGGTAAAGTGTACAAGTACTAAAAATTGCTGCAAAAAGCTAATCTGAACAGTTAGCATATTTTTCAATTTTTACTTGCATTCTTTAAAACCGGTTGAACGGTCGACAAAGAGTTGGGCATCAAACCATCATATACCAGAATCAAGTTCACCCAATAAAACTCTAATTACTAAACTGCAAATAAGGATATCATAGGCACTGAGAAAATGAAAATAGATCTATGTTTGTGATTGTGGTCTTTCGTCACTCCCCAATGTGCTCATCCTTGTACTTTTTCTTTTATAGAGACTTTCCCTCATGTACTGCTGGACTTCTTGATGCTGCTTCCTCTTAAAGAATCCACACTAATAATGCAAATATAGAGTCAATATGTTATTTATACAAATATTACAAACATTTTATCTAGCAGGTGCTTTTAAATAGGAGAAGTTTTGTTGAGGAAGTATCAACAGTTCTTTAACAAAAATTTATCATTGAAACAATTGGGTCCAGATTTCATTAACAAAACTGAACATGTTTTGTAAGACAAACCAAATTTTTTTAGTCAACAATTTAACAGACAATACAGATGTTTTGATAATTACTTGTGAAAAATTGCATGTAACAAAATAACTGAACTATTGCAAAGGTGAAGACACAACAGATGGGACAATTGTCAGGGTGGAGAAGGCAGAAAGGATGAAAACTCATAGCTCAATATTTTAAAATAATCCTCCCACCCATCTGAATAAGTCTTGCTTGGACTCTGAGTTACTCAAAATAATAAGGGACTACTCAACTATCTAATTCTCATCTGCCAATGTTACAATACTAAAGGTGAGACAAACCTTCCACAAGATTATGATTATAATGATCAACAACACATGGCCTCCTGCTATTGAGCCTATTATAATCCAAATACTGATATCACCTGTGGGAATGGAGATCTGGCTTATCACCAGTCTGGTCCTTTTCTGAAAGTAAAACAGCAAAGAATATGAGCCAGATAAACTATGTATTATTCTGTTCTTCAAATAAAAATTGGTCACATACAACTAAATATTTTATGAACTACAGAACCAGGCTTTGTATGGTAACTATATGACAAAAGTACTTGCTTATAAGTGGACCCCACCCCCTTTAGGGCAAAAAAAGACAGTTTCTCTTAGATCCACTTACAAGTTGGAGGCGGTGACTTCTCATCAGTTTGTCTATGCTGAACTTTTGAAAAAATAACCAAGCCCAACTGGATGAATGAATGCATGGATAGATAATGGCAAAACAGTCTAAAATACATTGTATTATTGAGTGGAATATGTCACAAATAAATTGACAACTTAAAGTTGGTTCTAATTAAATCCACTAAAATCTCTAATGATTGGCATTTGAAATGAAAAAATTCATGAATTCAATTATTGGTCACACACCAGTATAAAAATAGCTAAGAATAATCCTATTCACAATATTCCATAATATATTAACTCCACATGTCTTACAAATAAACACTGAAAGTTAAGTCCACATTTTTGTGATTCACAATATCCTATACAAGATATAAGGTCACCCTGCACAAAGTCCAATAATTCATTGTCTGATAAAGTTTAGGCATTGTAAATCATCGATTAGTCATCGTAGATATTGTCATACTCCATTTCCTAAGCTTTGCTGTTATATGCGGGTGCTAATGTATAGACCAATTTTGGGCTCTGTAAGAAACATTGATCATACAGTGTGTTAAATGTATTAAAGGATGCAACAGAACACGTGTCAATTGCGCTGCAAGAGTTTAACCACCCACTGTTGCTTGGCACTCAGCAAATGTCAAACTCGCAGCTCCATCAAGGGTTGTAAAGTGAAAGAAAAACAAGCTAAGGGATTAAGGTCAATCATTCCCAGGAAGATGTATAGCTCTACTTGGACTGAACAAGTACATGTATTAATTTGGCTGCTCAATCAAAAGGATTGTTAACTTTAAAACAAAATGAGTGTTGCTTTTACAAGACAAGGGATTGCTGGGTCATGTGCACTGGCAAAAACCTTGAGGAATATCACTTGGGAATTAAATCTAACTTATGGAGAAGGAAAATACAATTTAAATAAAACTTGATTGCATCAAAGACAGTGGTTATACAGCAAAACACAAATATTAAAATAAATGCAGGTTTTTAGGACTTGCATGAAATTGGAAACAATGTACGTGGTAGTAAACACCCACGGTAAACAACAATCATGAACACTTCACTTTACGGTGGGTAGTATTGAGTTTATCCTTAATATTTTCAAATCCAAATAACCTTTGACAGAAGTATTGCGTAATGAATATCGCCATGAAACGGAAAAAACAATACATGCCATATACTCATTTGTGAATGGGAGTTGAGGCATGAAAACGTAAAAATATTTGAATTGTCAGTATTTTTGTGTCCTGCAGACATCTAGAGTTTCCAGCAATTACCCCTAGATTTATTAAGTTTGTTATGTCAGCTTGTAAAATGACTCCTACTCTGCATGAATCAAATTGTCAGTAAAAAGGGTCAACTTGTATGCGACTATATAGGTATTAAATACCAAATTTTAAAAAAATGAGTCATAGATTTTGACTAAAACTGACTACTGGAGATTTAATCCAATTTGTTTCAGAAGAAGGCTACACGTAAGTAAACTATATACAATCATCGGCTTAAAACCTAAAAGCTTCTTCACTTTATCGCTGTTCCTGTACAGATGTGTACTCCAAGATGTAAAGTGGGAGACCTCACTGAGGCAAATGTTTATAGTGGGAACCAACAAGCGAATGTTTCTCAAAAATGAGGTGCTCATCATATTGATTTGATCACTCACTCTCATATAGATTTCATGCGCTGTATGCAAGCAAGTTTTTCAGGTCTTACAATGAAAGTAAGTTTGCAAAACAATAACATTATGATCTGTGGAAATTGAATTAGTTGTATGTGCCTACAGCAACAAATGTAGAAGGGCCCACATAATACATGTTACCAGCAGCTCTATCTCGCCTGTTTTCAGTGTTAGTTGGGTGTATTTGTTTATAATGCCAATAAATAGGTCTGTTGCATAGTTTTACTTTTCTTTTAAATGCCTACTCTCATTTATGGAATGTCGGCATATATTACCTTTCTTATGATGAATGCATTGTAATTCTGCTAACAGGCCTACATACATATATACATACAAAATTGAATCAAAAATGTTTTACATTAAAGTTATTTCTAAGTAGTACTCCAAATAATGACATTGAAATTGTTTCTTATTTAAAACATGGGCTTACCTCAGCAAATAATTTATCAGGCATCCTAAAATTCACATACGGGTCTGATACCTCTGCCTTTGATACATATGTTACTTCTCGTAGACTCTATATAAAATATAAAAAATGTCAATCATAGTACTTTTCTTATCACTGTACAGTTCTTTAATTCTATATTTTTATTATCACTGTACAATTCTTTAATTTGATACTTTTCTTATCATTGTACATTTCAATTCAGTTCTTTTCTTCTCACAGTACATTTCTTTAATTCAATACCTTTCTTATCACATTACATTTCTTTAATTCAGTACTTTTCTTATCACAGTACATTTAATTCTGTACTTTTTTATCACATTACATTTCTTTAATTCTATACGTTTGTTACCATGGTAGATTTCTTTAATTCTGTACTTTTCTTATCACAGTAGATTTGTTTAATTCTATACTTTTCATATCACAGTACCTTTCTTTAATTCAGTATTTTTCTTATCAATGTACACTTCAATTCAGAACTTTCTTATCAATGTACATGTCGATTCAGTACTTTTCTTATCGCAGTACATTTCTTTAATTCTATACTTTTCTTATCACAGTATATTTCTTTAATTCTGTACTTTTCTTACATCAGTGCATTTCTTTAATTCAGTACTTTTCTTATCAATGTAGATTTCTTTAATTCAGTGCTTTTGTTGTCACTGTACATTTTAATTCAGTAATTTTGTTTTCGCAGTACATTTGAATTAATACATATCTAACCACTACATTTAAATTCATTTACTTTTCTTATCACTGTACATTTTATTAATTCAGCACTTTTCATAATACTGTACATTTCAAATTCAGTACCTTTTATCACTGTACATTTCAGTTTGGTGGTGTTCTTATCACTATTCATTTCAATTTAGATATTTCCTTCCTTTGACAATTGTATGCACAAATTTCTCAGATTTTGTTTGTATTCATAACAAATCTGACATAATTGTTGGTGTACATGTTCAGTGTTTCCTTCAGCTCTGAATGGTTTTCATTAGTGGTGTCTTTTTATATAAATAAGTCGCCTATCTATTAAACGCCACAAGCAGCTGTTTGCAGCAAGATGCATTTCTGTACCACTAAGTTTCACAAATGTTTAAGAACACGAGTTTATGATTCTATTTATCAAATACAGTTAACGAGTTTGCATTACTCAATCATCATGCTATGTGACATTGCTAAGCATTATATTACAGTGTGGTGAATAGGATTTTATGACATGAAAATGAGTGTTATGCAATAAATAATTTAACACGAGAACACGTATGATATATTCATTTCCAAAAGTTATGCTTCACTGACCTTTATATTTCATCCTTTTACACATTTTGTCAGCAAAAATCGCGTACACTCTCAGTTCAACTTGAAGATACAGTTTTAGAGGTATCTATGTAAATGTGCAGATATTTACAAATTCTAAATTTGTTGCACATGTGACATTGAAACTTTGCATTCTTACCACCAAGAAGTGTTCAAAAATCCTTGTTACCCTATATGTAAAATCTGATGATATTGAAAAGTCTGGGGATATTAAATCCAAGATGCTAAAATTTAATCTGATCTGCTACAATAAAAATGACCTTCCAATTTTTAAAGTGAATTTTCCTCACATCCTGAACCTATACAACAAGTCTAGCAAGACATCACTAATATAAGTCTAATAACAGGTCACTGATAAAATAGGAGATATGATTATTTTTGGACACATAATCATTAGCTAACTTGACAGAAAGACCGACAGATGGGGAGACAATGCGACTGTTGCTAAGTCTCGCTCCATAATAACATACTTCATAAGCAAAGAAATCATTAGTAGCCGATAAATTAAATGGATGCTATTTTGTTTTAAAAAAAAAAAAAAATTTTATAAGCATGCAATTAGTATTGCATTTCAGACATATACATTCACTGTTACTGTAAAGAAAATTCAATATTGCATTGCAGATGTATACAATAACTGTTACTGTGAACTAAAATCACTGCTGCATTTCAGACACAGATTATCTCTTGCAGTAAATCAAATCCTTTAATATAATTGAGCCAGGGTACAAACTTGATCCCACCAGTATTAAAAAAACTTTGTTAAAAAATGTTTCAGTGAACTTTATACCAAAAAAGCTACAGGACTTGATTAGATTGGTCAACGACTCATGAAAACTTCTGCCTCAGTTATTTCTGATAACATACATTCATAATCAATTTAAGTATTGCAACCTCATCTGCCCCCAAAATATGGTAAAATGCAAAAGTAATCCCTATTCACAAATCTGGTTCTAAGGATGATGCTGACAACTACCGGCCAATCTCAATACTATCAAACTTGTCAAAATTGATTGAAAAACATGTCCATGACTCGTTCATGTTATATTTAACCAAACAGTTGCAGTTACACGTCAATCGATCAGGCTTTAGACAGAAACATTCATGTAAGACTGCCTTGTTCTCTCTAACTGATAAATGGCTTCAATCACTTGATCAAGGTAGAATAATAGGATCTGTATTTGTAGATTTCAGGAAAGCTTTTGACATGGTGGATCATGAAATCCTTTCAAAGAAAGTGGAAATTTACCAATGACGTGAAAGCACAATTAGATGGGTTACTGCATACTTAAGTGAGAGAACACAACATGTTTATATACATAATTTTCTGCCTGAACCTGGAACAATTAGATATAGAGTACCACAAGGTTCAATTCTAGGTACATTATTGTTTATATCGTTTATTAATGACCTACCACGTTTACTAAGGGACTCAATATCATCTACAGATCTCTATGCAGATGACACAACATTATCAGACATCCAAAACACAAAGCATGAACTGGAAATTTCTTTATTGGATGCCCTAAACAAACTGGACAACTGGTGCACATGTAATGGCGTGGTGGTAAATACTGGCAAAACTAAAATATTACTTATATCACACGGCAAAAAAGAACATATGTTGATAGTGATGAACTAAGTCTTACATGGAACGATAAAAATTTGCAAATGGTCTGTCGTGATAGACTACTTGATGTTTTGGTAGATAATAACCTATCATGGACTGAACATATCAAACATATCAGTAAAAAAGTTAATTCAAGTTTATGGCTTCTCAGTAGGATAAAACATTTTCTCCCTGAAAGGCCCAGAAAACTATTTTATAACAGTTACATACAACCCTATTTAGACTACTGTAATATAGTATGGGGTAATTCAAATGATAAAAACATAGCAAAGCTATCACACCTTCAAAAAAGAGCATTTGGGCTAATATCGATCCAGAAAGAAAGAAAGAACACTTAGCAGGTAAGTTAAAATATTACCTATTCAAGACCGAATCTGGTTGAGAAAAGCCAAATTATTGAACAGGATGTCCAATAATAGTGCTCCTCAATATTTACAATCAATATTTCACTATAGGCTACCTGGTAATTCTCCCCACCTGCGATCCATGTCTACCAAACAGTATAAAATTCCCAAACCAAATAAGGAATTATTCAAAAAATGTTTCCAGTACTCTGGAACTTTGCTCTGGTATAGTATTCCAGTTGAGATTAGAAAAGCACACTCTATTTCCTTCTTCCAAACCCAATATATCCAGTGGCTTCAGAGATACAGTTAAAATAAATAAATTTCCTTTGAATGAGGGCCTCAAGGTAGGTTAGTTCTTCAGCTAATTGTGTTACCCTCTTTAAATAAAGTTAGTATCATTATTATTATTACTATTATTATTATTATTATTATTATTATTATAAAATCAGCATATTTTAATGTTATTAGAATTTCATAAACACATTCAGAATTCATGTATTATAAAATTTGCATGATCTGATCTTCAGATATATCCCTGTTGTAAAAATACATTGATGTAACTAAAGCAACTGTGCTGATCTAGTTGACTTGATGAAATCACTAAGTACTTATACTCATTAATATTGTATGAATAACACTACTGACTCCTGTGAAGTCTAATATGGATGGAAGGAAATCCTGAACTTTTGCACAAAATGTGTTTGTAAAATAACATAGTGAAAATAATATAGTGACAAATCTGCATTGAATAATGGAGTGAAATTAAAATACCTACCTTATCTGATGGAATGTTTTTCTCGACAATGTTAATATTCATATCCACCGTTTTCTTTTCTTCTCCTTTTACAGCACCTATATTACACGTGACTAGACGACACTCATAGTTTGCACAAGTCTACAAAAAGATTTTCATTGAATTTATTTTTTCTGTACATAAAACCTGTAAAAAAAAATGTTATTATATCACATGAATTAAAAAATTAACCTATAAGAAGGAATGTTAGACATTATAATTTGAAAAGATAAAAAACAATATCTTCTTCCTTGACATAAGGATTTACATGGGAGGGCAGGGGTATTGGAACAAGAAAGATCAGACACAGATTCAGCTGAAGAAAACAAAATAGACATTCAAGATATGACAAATAATTTAGCTTCAAAGTAAACATAAGGAGTGTGAAAACTTATATGATTATATATGATCTGTCAAGAGGAAATAAACATTGCGTGTTCTCATGATATAGGAGTCCCAACATAACATGCCTTTACAATATATAACTACGTTAACTTTTCTGTGTAAATGTCCTTGCAGTGAGTTTAATGTACTCACTTTAATGTTTTTCTGTGCTTGCTCTCTAAACACTTGTATAAGGGTATGTGTTAAACTCAATTCTAGCTGCAAAATGAAAACTTTTAAAGAGCCAAAAGTCTGTTAATTAACCGACTGCATTAATCTGGCGAATAATAAATGATCATACAAAATTTCATCTTGCTGTATGTTTTAATTGGGAAGATAATTACATTTTCAGGTAGTCCAATTAATTCTCCAAGGTCTTGTGTTGTTAATGCCTGTTGTCTGGGATCTGATCTCACCTACTCATAAGACACTGCCATGATTTTAAAGACATTGCAGATATGAACTGTTTATAGACAATATTCACTGTAGCTCATGTATTACAGTTATTTGAAATTATCTTTTGGCAATGTGAGGTACAGTCAGTTGAAATGACCTTTAGGCAATGTGCAAAGCATATTCCCATGTAAAATCTAATGTCTAACTACTCGCAAATCCAAGTGGAATAATACATCCCTATCTACTGTTGCCAATTGATCTTACGCCAGACGACAGATTGCTCCGCCTACCAAATCACGTGACTTAACCTCCGACAAACATGCAGTATTTGGCAAAGAAATATGTTTCAGTTTAAGTGATATGTTTATTTAATGGGATTTGTATTATTCTAAAAAATATAAAATTACAAAGTTGCATTAATTATACTGCAGTAGACAATATTTATATATGTAGTTAAAAGTTCGTACATTAATAACCTAAGTGTTTTATTTCAGTAAATAATAACAATCAATTTTAAAGCTGTTTAAGAACTTATTCATATGAAAGGAAACTTGCTCCAAAAGATGCTGATGTATTTAGCATATAATGTTATCCTTGTTAATTTTATCTGACTTATGTTTATGCTGCCTTGGAAGTATATGAATTAAAAATTAATAACAAAATCGTAAATAATTACTGTTTAGAAGTATACTGTTGTACATAATAATCTTAAGGTCTGCTATGTTAGTAAGATGGAATTTTGATTAATGATGTCTGTTGATGTAAACATGTAAATGCATGCTTAATATATCGGAAGATAATTATCTGAAACCTTTATTTCGTATTTCTTTATTACTAATTACATTTTTGTATCCCCATCCCTCCTTCAACCCAAAGAGATAGTAAAGCGTCACTCTAGTGTCTGGAAGATCGAGACGATAAATCATTTATTTTGGGACAAGCCAACATTAAAGTGTAAATTTTCAAACTTTAAAATAATGCAGCCTTGGGTTCAGTGCTTCCTATACAAGAATAAATAATATATATCAAAGCCCGAGAGTTAGGGGTTGTTATCCATGGAAGTATCGCCTATAATTCGGGAAAGGAATACATCTAATTCCTCCATTTAGACGATCTGGATATTGACTCAGAATTACAAGACTTCTTTTCACCGTTATCGATCGAGAAATCAACAAAATCATTACAAAATTTGCAAATACATATCATAATCAATTCATTGTTGCTACGAGCAGCTTGTCAGAGGAAAATGGCACACTTCAGCAATGCCTGGAGGTGTGTCTAATTTACGCTAGTTGATTGGTTAATTGATCCAGTGTGATTGACAAGTGGCAATAGGTCAATTTGAACCGCAATGCTAAATCATCAGATAATTACCTGTTTAATAAATATAAAGGAGCCAATCAGTTGTGACTATCCCATTTCAAATGGTCATTTTGGTCATGTGACTCAAGTGTCTGGATTAATCATGTGACTTCATTATCTCGTCATGTGACTATTACCATGGTTTAATAAAGTGTCATATTATAAAATAGATGGATTACTTGTACACTGCAACCCAAATTGATCAGAACACTGTCATATTAATCAGTCCTGAACCATGATAATAGCTGCATGCTGATATTTTCATCATGTGACAGCCACAGGACAAATCAATATGCTCCTGTCACATGACCAATGAAAACAAAACATTTTTCATTATTATAAATACATAATGAACACATTTCAATATATTGTCATACATAGTTTGTAATGGAAAACAAGCTTTAAATTCCACGGTCATGCTTATTTGGACTTAGGGTTTTTCAATCCTGACATTGCTATTTCCTGCCATAGGGAAATAAAATATGCATGAATTTAAAAGAAAAGCAAACAATGATTCATCTAGAAAGACAATAGACTGGGCACTATCCACATATTCAAGTTCACAAGCATAAAGACAACGGACTGGGC
>JAECUM010014234.1:0-35190 GCA_016617855.1 Megalonaias nervosa | reverse complement strand
GAAAAAAAAAAGCGAGACAAAGTGAGACAGGGAGAAAGACGGACAGAAGGAGCGAGAGACAGCGAATGAGAGCAAGCGAGAGGAATAGAGCAAGAGAGACAGAGCAAGAGATAGAGTGAGAGAGACGAAGAGCAAAAGAAACATTGAGAACAGGCCAGAGAATGTGAGTGAGTGTTGTTGTTGTTGGGTTTAATGCCATTTTTCAGCACAAGATAGGCTATACATGATGGCCAGTATAAACGGTGGAGGAAGAACCCGTGGAAACCCCGGAATGAACCACCAACCCACGAGAAGCTACTGGCAAGCTTTCTCACGTACCCACATTGGCCGAGCCCGAGACTCGAACCCACGCAGAGATGAGTGAGAGTGAGAGAGCAAGAGACATACATATCGAGAAAGACAGATAATGAGAAAGACAGACAAATACTTATCATTTGAAAACTTTTATTATGTATTTTTAGCCACAAGAATAGCATACAAGTATTTAGAAAACATTCATATTTTAATAGCAATGGATACATCAATAGACCCGTTCAAATACAAATATTGAAGAAAAAAAACCCGTTAAAAATGACCATCTCATGAAGATATTTGATACATTTCACTAAAACACAATAAAACAGATGACAACTGATAATATGAAAAGTAAACGTCAGTAGGTCAATATTCTAAGTGGAAATAGCTCTGGTCAAATTCACATGTGGGCATCATATAACACAGCAAAATTAAGACCCATCTATTGAATGGTTTGAAATGTACATAAAAGTATGGAGTTAACAATAGAATTACTGACTATATATCTTGATGAAAGGGGGGTGGGAACCTAATACTGTGTAATCTGCAGTTTAAGGAGCTGAGCAGCAAAAACCACTAACATGTTATTAACATGTCATCCTGTCCAGCAGGAACTGACTTGCAGTCACTCCAGTATTATATTAGTGGGAGAAAAATTAATAAATGGAAAACAAACTGTCCAATACACAGAAATATTCTGAAATGGAACAGCCATCAAATTTATTACATCAAAGAAATTAAAAGATTTATGACCCTCTATTAAGTTTTCTGTGATTAATATACAAAATTTTTATGTCAGTTAACAATCAGGAAAATAAATAAAGACAAGACATTGTGTATGTGTGTTTTGGATTTTAACCGTAGCTTTAACAATTTTTCAGTTATATGGCTATGATGTCTGCATTGTCACAGTTTATAGTGATGTCTAGCACTGGGGCGTGATGCTGCGAACATATAGCATGATGTCCCACCCACTCACATTATCCTGTCACCAGGCCGATCAGTCCTGACACTAACCTCACAATGCTGAGTGCCAAGCGAGGCATATGCTAGTACATTTCTGTAAGTTTCTGGTATTACTTGGCTGGAATTCAAACCCATGACCTCCTGCATCTGAGGCAGATGCTCTAAGCACTAGGCCACTGGAGTGGTTACATTAAGTGTATATAATTTGTAACTAAATATTTTCTAATTAGAAATATATATTATTAAACTTCATCAAAAACCCTGTATTTGAAAATATTAATGGAATGCTACATGTTTTAATCATCACATATATCCAGAACCAAATTACTAAAACTATCTATTGCAATAAATATACTTTCCTTTTTGTTTCTCTCTCTCTCCAGCGGTGCATAAATCCATTGTCCGTGTTGTCAGAGTCAGAAATTTGTTCTTACAGACGAGCAACTTCTGCAAGATTACTTGTCCATGGACAAATAAATTCTGGTCTGTAACTACCGTATTTCATGTATTATTTTGTACCCTTTAATTTTTCGTACAAAATCCAGTTATCAAAATAATAATTATTTAAATGTATCATAATTCTTCGTACATATCACTTTGTATTATTTCAAAAATTCATTAAATTATCGGACATAAAATTTCCACTAAGAAGATTTACGTTTGCAAAAATCGAAAATACCGTATTCCCATTTTGTTTTTACAAAAATTAATGAAAAAATGAGAAAATATAATGATTGATGCATAAGCATGGGCGCCCGCAGCATAGGTCAAGGGGGGCACGTGACCCCCCTGGAAATCATACTGCAATATATATATATACACACAAGTTTAATCATGCAAATGAAGCTGAAAATATGTCACAAGATTCTGTTCAAAATGCTTAGTAAATATGGACTTTAGTTTCAGACTGCTTACTATACTAACTCTCCCTGCCGTGACTGACTGCCCCTCCCCCATTTTTGTACAAGATCCTGCGGGCGCCCATGTGCATAAACTCTTATTGTCATTAAAATATCTACTGGTGTTTATTAACAAATGAACAACGGACTTCACAGACCATACCTTTAAATATTATTGTTAATTAGTTCTCCTTATTAAGTCCGTCACCGTAACAAACCACCACGTGCATTTTAAAACGAGTTCGGAAGCCCTTTGATGTTGTCTTATCCAACAAAAATTACATCTCAGTACATACTAAAGTGAAGACCACAGACCATTGGTCAACTAGTCTTATTGTTTCATTAGTCATACAAACATAAAATATAAAAACTTTGTCATTTTCCATCGTAAATTTGAAAGTTACGGACTCCGTTAAATCGATTTGTATATATACATATACTATCTTTTAAGTGCTTGTTCTGTTTTGACTTGGATATAATTAACATTTTATTGCAAATCTATTCTATGATATATCCCACTATTATCTTTATTGGCGAGTTCGAATAACAAGTAAAGCATATGATCGCTTGTCCTTATAACATCTACTATATGGACAACAGCTTCAATACCACATTGACAGACTTTCATTTCCCTAAAGCGAGCCTCATTTCCCTACTGGCAGCCTCGCTGATTTGACCTCTTCAGTCAATTCTTGCCCTCAATCTGGTTTCAACTGGAATAACCAAAGCACTAAGCATGTTTAATTACCGTGTAAATAACACTGCATAGCCATGTGGTTGTTGTGACAATGTACATCGTAATTAAAACAAGAATGAACTGTTGATTTAGCGGTGTTTATTCCTAATGGAATATAGTAGGGTTGTAATACATGAGGATTATCCCACTCGTCAGGTAACTGAAAATAGTCTTTTTTTCTCTTTGCAAAAGCTACAAATAAAAACTACACTGAATAAATACGGTCTTGTACACTGAAAAAATTTTGTTTGATTGATCTCTCTGGCGCGTGCACACACACACACACACACACACACATGCACGCACGCACGCTCATGCATGCACACTCACGCGCATTAACTTAAATGTTGATTTCAAGTTCTTTATTTTTTATTGCAATTTGATAATGAGATTATTGTTGCGGTAAAAATACAACTTGCACTTAATTTCTTGACGATGTGGGGTCGTATTGTTGCGTACAATTTACCAATAAATAATACCCATAACTTATACATGTTCAAACCATCTTGATCATTTTGCCAATATTACACAACATAACAGCTACATATGTTCTAAATGCAGACGAGCTTGCACAGTGAGACATAATCCTCTCTCTCTCTCTCTCTCGTTCACTAATAACAACAAAATCTTTTTGAGTACTTTTGTTTTTGTTGTAATTAGATTCTTGAGTTGAGAGCAGAATGAGGCAGAAAATATACGTTTACTTTGTACGTTTGTACCATTAGGTTGTCGAGTAGCGTGTGTTCCGTAGAACTTGTTCTGGTACGATCCCTTTATTTTTCGTACAAGGTCAGTACCACCAAATGATAATTATTTATTTTACAAATATTTTTTCGTACACTGAAATTAATAATTATTTTTCGTGTATGAAAAATTACATAAAATACGGTAGTTCAAATTTTGTTTGAGAGATGTTTACACAAATGTCATTTATACTTACCAGCAAGTACCATATCAGTGCATTGTGCATTTATTGAAATTTATTGATTAGGGCTGAAACCAGCTGCTTTGTGGATACAACCAATGGAAGCAGACAGTACTGGTTTAGGCAATATCTTTTGATGTTTACATCAGAAGAAATTTCACTGACTGGAGGATAGGGCTTCCCCCAAAGAAACTGCTGTTTTGAACCAGTCAAATCGATTCACTTAAACCATTATGCGTGACTACAATGAATTTTCCCCAGAATGCATCTAGAT
The DNA here is from genome assembly GCA_016617855.1 of Megalonaias nervosa. NCBI lineage: Eukaryota > Metazoa > Mollusca > Bivalvia > Unionida > Unionidae > Megalonaias > Megalonaias nervosa. The sequence continues at coordinate 31,096 of JAECUM010014234.1, read as the reverse complement.
GGATGGTTTTCTTATAAAGCCTGGGCAAGATGAAGTTGAATGAAAAGTCAACAAAACCGGCTAATATTTAAACTTGACTATAATATGGAATATGATAAACAATGAAATGGAAGTTCAAAGATTCTTGGCTGCAGAAGTTTCTGTGGCACGATGCCAACAAAAATTGAATAATTGTAGCTTGTATTTTATGCAAGAGATGTCCCTCATGCCAACAAAAAACTGGATTGTTTGCAGGACAGGTTATTACAAGGAAAGATGCACTGTTAACAAACCAAAAAGTGCAAAGTACAATACATGTCAATTAAAATTTTATAGTGAAAAGGTCAAACCTGATCAAGATGTTGTGGGTGATTTACACAGAGTGATCAATAAATACAATGTGAGCCAAACTGAGCTTTACAAGGATCTGTTGAATACAGCATATGCCATAGCAAGGCTGAAAAAATCTTTTGCCAACAATAAATTTTTTGAAGTACAAATCAGAAATGAAGATGAACTTGGAACTGGTCACATCAACATAACTCCATGCACAGATTTCTCAACTGTATATATGATGACCTACTGAAAAATGTTGAGGATATAATATCTAGAGCTACATTCATATCCATTCTTTCAGATGCCAGTACTGATTCAGCAGATAGAGACCAGGAATGCATTCTTGTTAAAGCTGTAGACCCTGACCATAAATTTACAAAAATGAGAAACTGAAATATCCAGTGTATTTTAGATGTTACAGATCTATAATGCATGCATTTATATGGTGCAGATAAATAAAAGTAAACATTTTAACAGTCCTGTCTTCCATTATTCGTTTTATCTATGCGAAATAAGGACAAGTAGGCATTCTATACAGACAAGTAAACTTTTTAATTTACTTGTCCATGGTCAACTTGCTAAGTTCTGCACTCCTGTTCCATCTCTGTGCCAACATTATATTCTGTATTGCCAATATTAGATTCTGTATTGCATTTAGGCTTACAATATCAGAGATGCTCTTCTCGGTAGCCCGTTATTATAAACACGCCTTTGTAACACTTCCTTTATGCAGGGTTCAAACTTCGACACAATGTTTATTACAGGGCGCAATGTGCCAATCAAATTTAGAAAAACAACCATTGGTGTTAAGCTGGAAAAAAAAGAGAGATGTCAACAGTTACGACAAAATACACATCACAACAAGCAATTCAATACTCTTACCATTTCTACAAGTACTTTAAGGGTGAATAAAGTGTATACTGCAGAGTACATTTTCATATGCGCGACTTGAAATTAATTTCCGGGAGTTCTTGCGCATCACTGCTTTCCAAGTGGGCACGAAATATGCTGTAATACAGTATTATTAGTATTACAGCATATCTGTGATATCATACCATGTACTATTGTTAACTACTAGTCAGTGGGATGCATCCCAGACCCACTGTAACCTATGTATGGGGAACAATAATAAACAAAACAAATATTAAAAAATATGATAAAACCCAATAGTATTCTGCTCTTCAATATGGCTAAAGTGTAAAAAACATGAAAACTTGTTTATTACACACATAAGAAACATATTATCACAATCAAAAATAAATCTTATCTAAATCCAGAAATTTTCGTTTAATACTGTAACTTGAGCAATGGATCCTAATATGTGTACAAATACAAATTCAAATATAGGATGATCAGGAAGGTATTTAATATACACTGTAAACATGATTATCAAAGTGAGAAAAAAAAATGTTGAGAAATTTATAATAACTATATTTCAATGCATTTCCTTTAACTTCCAATTCAGAAAGGTAAATATGAAAACTCCCTTTGTACAATTTGGAAAAGTGGATATATTGATAGCAGCATCCTTAAACTGTTGAAGCTGCTTGTTTGTTGAATCTATGAAATGGCACTAAATCAACTGAGTGATAATGTCATGTTCAATGCAAATGGCTTTCTGGGATTTTTCCAAATTGGTTGTAAACACAGGTTTTGCAATACTAACTTCAGATAAATCAAATTTTCTTTTACAGTTGTATTGTTACTACCTGGAGGATGTAATAAGGTTTCCTGCAGTAAAGAATTGGACATGGGAGTTTTAACTTCTATACTGTCATCTTTTGTCCAGTTTTCTCAAAGAAGCTGCCTCTATGAAATAAATTCTGCCGTTTGCTACTCAAATTCCTGAGCATTGCAGTTGTTTAGAATGCATAAGTATTTGCTGGGATGTTCAATAGTCTATAGAGATTGTGGTGGCATTTTGAAATATTCATACAATAAATGCAAATAGCTTGGATTGCTACAGACGGAGAAATAAAGTGAATTGTGTGTGCAAACAGCACGTCTTATAAAATTAATTTAAGAAATGTACAATGTGAATTAGTTATGTTCAGAGAGAAAAAAAAACGAAGTAGAAGTTTTCCTCATTTCAAAACTAGTGATGACTGCCATAACCCAAGGACCAAAAATAATTTAGTCCGCATTTTTTTGTAAAAGCAAATATATATCATATATCCATGCTGTATTGTTTAAAAACTAAATGATTCACATTCTATTAAAAAAGAGTTTACGTGAAGGAAACAAAGAGATGATGTAGTACTTTAGGAAAAAACAATACTTGTGTACCTATACTCAAAAATGCAACCAATACATCTTCATATCACAAAATTTCCAAGTTAAAAACACCAAATATATAATACAATAAATTTTAATGCATTTATGTTACCAAGAAGAAGCAAATTAGTTGAGTTAAGTTTTGAACAGTTATTTCAGAGTTTGGCATAAATGTTTAAGAAACATGTACATAATCTCCTCCACTTTCTTTCTATGAGGAACATGTCTGCACAGGTAATGGTTCCAAAGAAAGTCTTCCTTAGTGCATTTCACAGGACACTCAGGTCAACATAATACCTACAATGAAAGAACAGTTTCGACAGTTATAATGTTACTGCAAAGGGAAAAGTACATAAATGTTAACCATGCTGCAATTTATTTTCATAACAGCTTATTATTTGTTTTATATTTCTAAAATAGTGATGCAAAAACTGACAAAATCTAAGGATCAGATTTTACCTTTACTAGTCAATTGTAAAAGAAGTAGCTGCAAAAAAATATTAGGATACTGCAATAAAGATCAAAAATATTACATTTTCTACTTACCTTTGTAGGGGCAATTTTCTGGTTGAATCATTTCACCTTTGGCTTCTGGTGTGTAAAGGCAGCAAGATTGTGTTGATCCTTAAAAAAAAATTATATGATGGCAAGAAATGATGCATACTGGAAACAAAAAATGTCAACATTAATATGGTCAGATGTAAAAGTTGCCCATAGCATCATTTAGTGCATTCGAAATAAAATGTACATGTAACTACCTTGCTACTTACCCCATTATCTTTAATTTTTCAACAGGTGCATTTTCATAACAGACAATACTTTCACTGTAGTTGCAACAATGAACTATAATACCCCAATCCCCTGGTCTTTTCTTCCATTACTACTTCAAAAAGTATCTTTCAGATTGTTACAATTATACCTTGATATTGAACAATTAACTTGTATATGCTATGAATAGCTGTTGGCGATAATATTACAGCAACATCTATACCAACATTCACTATTTAATATCTCATGCATATCTAATGAGCATAAAATAGGGGTATTTTATGAGTGCACACATTTAAAAGGATATCTTCCTGACCAAAAAAAATGAATATAATGAAATTAATCAAAGTATCAGCAGCAATTATTGATACAACAAAAAAGACACCCAATACAGTTAAATAACAGACCATGTATCTGGAACTATAACAGTCAAAATAAGCACATGTCTTTCACGAAAGAACAAATAAAACTAAGAAAATGCCAACAATATGAGAATGATAGCTGCACCCATGGACTGTCATAGGTGGAATCTGGAGAATATTCATGATGATCTAAAAGAAAAATAAATTTGTAACAAATATGCATACAAATGTACTTTCCGTTATTAGAACCACTTTACAAATATATAGTTTGTGGACAAACTGTGTGTGTGATTTGATTTTTGACATAGCTTTAAAAAATTTTCAGTCATATCACTATGATGTCTGCAGTGTGGAAGTTTATAGTGATGTCTAGCACTGGGGCATCATGCCGCAGACATGTAGCATGATGTCCCACCCAGTCCCATTATCTTGACACCAGGCCGACCAGTCCTAACACTAACCTCTAATATCCGAGTGTCAAGTGAGGCAGTTGTTAGTACAATTTTTATAAGTCTTTGGTATAACTTGGCCGGGGTTTGAACCCACAACCTCCTGCAAAGGACAAACTGTATTATACATTGCCATTACTGGCACCATCAGTTTTCTCCAAGCAGAAATGAATAAGCTATTATCAATGTATGTTGGTATCTATGTTCAGTACATAATCCCTAAAAGTTAACGGTTCTCAAATGACTTAGTAATCATATTGTAACAAAGCAGCCTGAGAGTTATCAGTAAATTACTATCAGTCAACATTAGCATCATTTATGATTTTTTTCCTACTCAAGTAAGAAATCACTGTGACTTTTGCTGGACATGGTTTTGGACCAATGGGTTTTCACAGAAAATGAGTTACTGTTAGTATAACAATATTACAAAATTTTCCTAGGTACCATGGCAATAGTGAGATGATGGTGGAATTGGAGTTTAATACCAATGTTAAACACTTAAATACTGCTGTTCCAAACCCTATGGAGCTCAATGGCTTCTTGATATCTCTCATCTTGACATAACCCTTTTTAGAAAAAAGCTGTTGTAAAGGCAATCATCTTTCCCACCATGTGACATACTCAAATCAACACATGATGTCCACTAAATGTAATTGTTGCCCTTCCTGCGTTTTTTCTTCCAAGAATCTTAATATTCGATTTTATTCTTCTATACTATTAAAACTTTTAAAGGTACTCCGGTAAAGATAGTATAGTTCCCTGACCCGTTCCACTGAATCCAATGTGAAACCTAGTTCTGAATCAAACATGGACAAGCCAATATCCAGATTTTACCGCAAACAACCATATCTCCCATAATTTGTGATTTTATTCTCTAAGTCCATATTTCATAGCTAATTTTCTTAAGACTTATGGCAATGTTGGCAGGTCTGAGGAAGAACCACTGGAACCTACTGACAAGCTTTCTCAAAGTTTTCATACCTGTTGGAACTGTGAATCGAACCTGCAGCAGGGAGATGGTTAAGCCTGCAGGGCAAATGCTTAAAACCAATCAGCCATTAAGGCTCCATGTAATGGTGTAAAAATCGTTATAGTCTGGGCAGGGCTTATTATGCAAATTTTCAATGACAAAGTTATAACACCAATTTTGATGTATTAACTATGTGATCTTGTACATGAAACCAACTTATTCATATATTTGTGAAAATGTTCAAGATATTCAAAAGTTTGAGCCATGACAAGGCTGCATTAGACCAATTTCTACCCATAAACCATACATGCGACCTTGACATTCCAAGGTTTCTGGTGGAAGTTTACACAACCAATAGCAATGTACATGTGAATAATTAAAAGAATTATTTTTGAAAACCCACAGGTCTTAAAACAATTACAACCTGGACCTGCTGTACATCTGATTTACCCTTTCAACATCCAGCAAAAAAAAAAAAAAAAAAAAGTGGAAAGAGGACATGCAGAGCTGAAATTAGTATGTGATACAAAGCAGGTTGATAGAAACAATTCTGCTAAATATTACTGCAAAACAATTAGGCATTCAAAAGTTTTGGCAAAGAAAGTTACAGCCCAGATAAAGGTACAGTAGACTAAGTTTGACCTACAAACAACAGATGTGACCATGACCTCGACGATTTCTGGGCGAGTGTAGATATGACATATGGCTTTGTTTCATGTGAATAATTCCATGAAATCTTTGTGAAAACCCACCACTCGTTTAAACATGACAGCCTGGACAAGCCAGTGGAAGGCTTAACCTAATGTCTGACCTCCAACCATGAAGTGTAACATGGATATCCAGAGCTCATACTGGTATGTGGCACAACCAGGACAACATAAATAATGACATCAAATATAATTAAAAATAATCGAGTCATTGAAAAACTGTCATGGCCAGGTAAAGGATGGGGCTAATTTTGACCTAGACCTCATCATAAATTGCAAATAGTAGAGGTACATGGATGCAATCAGTAAGTAACAATCCACCTTGCTGTGAATAAATGAACCAAATGGATAGATGGAAAAGAGGAAACAACAAGAGGTGACATATAATATTATTTCTTGCATTACATGATATATCTTTCAAATTATATATATCTATATTTCACACACTATACTCATACATTTTTAAATTCCTGTTCAAACAGGTAATCTTATTACTAATTTTGGAAGAAATTGTTTTCTCCTCAAAATGTGGTTCTCCTTAAATGAAATAATTATAAAAACCATTATCAATGTATGTAACCACCATTAATCAAATATATCTGTACTTTGGTCAGTCCAATCATTGTTAAGTAAATAATACAGTACATTGATAATTTTACCTGTCGCAAAAAAAAAGACAAAAATGAATTTTACAATTTTAAGTTAGTCAGTGCACAATATTATGAGTTAACATGGACAGATTGCCCTAATGAAAATGCCATTTAAATAAAATAAAAATGAACTACCTACCAATGACCTTTATAAATTATAGATTGCTATGTATACATGACCTTAATAATGTTAAAAGCAAGTTTAGCTTTAAAGTCAAACCTATAACTTATGCATTTAATCCATCTATCTGCTGGGGTTTCTTTCTGGGTGGAAATTCCTTTACTCCTTCTGCATATGACATATGGGTATCCACAGTGTGGCACAGGTTCAATACCAATATAACAGCTCTATTTATCTGCAACACCTCAAGACCACCAACAAATGACTCCATTACTGTTTTCAATATATATGCACCATTTCTATTTACAAGGAGCTGATCATGTACCAAATGCATTTTTTGATCAAACACTGGGTTAGTCAGTAAAATGGCACTTGTCATATTCTCTGCTTAACCCCATGTCATTTTTCAGTGCAACACATCATCTTTGTAATTATGGTAAAACAGTCCAGTTTCGATGAAAAAGATTTTAAAATGATTGGTAGTTCGAGGCAGAACTCAACATACACCGACCATCATCATGGGATTAGTTTCCAGCAGCTAATAAAATCTCTGTAATAACTGAAAGAAAGACATGCACAAAGAGAATTTACTAAAATGTAATCCATATGTTAATAGAGTCAGGGGTCACGCTACCAGGCAAAGTGGGTAACTAAGTCTAAAAAATGTAAACTTTGCTTTTCTGTTAGTAAAGCAAATATAACTTCACACTGATTTCTTTTAGAGGTACAATGAGTTACAGTAGTTCATGGCTTTTGAGATGCTACCTTGCTGTAGCCAGCAAGTTCTGACAGTGTACTGTTATATCCCAAGGCAAAATGTATTGTATGTGGTGTTGATACCAACTGCACCAACAAATGAACTATTGCACATTCACAGGCTTGTTTTAATTGCTGACTGGCCTTTAACCTGTAACTGAGCAAGTTATCACTGCTCCATTTCTGCAACTTAGACCTACCATTGGATGATGAAAAAAATTCCTTTTTGATACTTAAACATCACTATGTAAATAGTAATGTGTTTTAAGAATATAATCAATGAAGAGCACTTTCTAATTTAATTTTTTTCATGAAAATTTTAACTGAAGTGTTTGCATTATTTTCTTTATAAAATCAGTCTGAAACTGTAAGTGTACCTATAATGGCAGACCTTGCTGTGTCTAGGAAATGCTACTTCACTAGATTGTCTGTTTCAATAATCATCAATAATTCAGCAAATTGATTAAAGAAAATATACAATTTATATATAAGACAAGGTCCAATATTATGTGATAGAATAATTGTTTTCTGACATTCATTTTTGTTAAAATACAAAACAAGCAGTGAAACAAATACTATTTAACCAATTCATGATGTTACTATAAGTACACAGGTAAATAATAAAACCATAAATTTGCAATTTGATCAAGAGATTGTTGTAACAACTGTAGAAAGTGAGTTGTTATATTAATAAAATCTCTCTTTCTAAAAATAGATGCACCCATGTGTTATTCATGATGCCATAATGTGCGATACGTGTTCTTGGTCGTGTTGATTTGGTTGTAAAGAAGGGTCTAGTTCGGTCATATATCGACACTAATGCTTCAGTGTATTGTGTATGAATAGTTAGACTAATGTTTAATTGGCAACAATGAAATTAGGAGGAACAGTAAGTGGTAGTTTATTAATCATTTTACCAACTTAAACGACGATAATTTCATTATTCCGATTAGTTAAAATTAATTACAATATGCTCATATGGCCAAAATACCCTGCATGTATCTCCATACAAACAAACACTTTAAAGTATCAATACAATGAAAATAATAATTTTTAGACATGTACAAAATATGTTTATAATAAACATAAAACAAAGATTTTTCAATCTGAAAAAAAATCATTGCTTACAATCAATGTTAAATGGATACTGAGAAATTCAGGACACAAGAGAGGAAGACAACACATATATATGTATATTGACACAAAAATTGATAATGGTGCAAATTCAAAACAGTTCCAACATTTCAGGCTAAATAAGCTCTTCATCAGGTGAAAATAAATCCCACTTAACATGAAATCTATACAAAATTATAGATTCCTAGAATCACTTGGGGTAAATTACAACAAGAGATATAATACACAGTTAAAATATAATAGACGAGAGGGTTTTTGCATCTATCACATAGTGCACAATCAAGTTTTGACCTATTCCAGGTTGTGAAGAAAGGACTTAAACACAAGATGCGAAAGATCAGTGCCATCTACAGGATTTGGACAAGAAATTATATCCCAGTAGAGTTATACAAGGATGTTCCAAAGGAAAAGATGAGATAACCGAGTCTGAAGACAAAAGACAAGAACTGTAGTAATAATAATAATAATAATAATAGTAATAAAGAAAATAACCTAAAAAAATGAAATTATTTGGGTAGGTATTAGCACCAAAGTTTCATTAGGAGTAAAACCAGTCACAAGCTGTAATTTTGATAAGACTGCAATGGGAAGGTTAGATTTTTTCATTATGACCAAACTCAACATAAATTCTCAATTGTAGTATCCAGTATCATTCCTTACTTGTGCATTTTATGTATGTGTGTGTGTGTATATGTATATGTATATATATATATATATATATATAGATATATATCATAGGTGTCAACTAGTACGGTTTACCCATAATTTGTACGGTTTTTTCCATTTTGGTCAGTGTATGGCCGTACAACCGTTTTGTACGTTTTGTTTTTTTTTGTAAATAATATATATATATATATATATATATACATATATATATATATATATATATATATATATATATATATATTTTAGATTTTGTATGAATGCAGGACTCTGGACATAATTTTTCCTTAGAACGAGAATTCAACGAGATCAGGATGGCCTGAAACAACCAATCAAGTCATACTCAAAACCGCGCTTTTCCTTTGTCTGATAATGAAACGAATTTAATTTCATGGTTCAACTCCTGTGTGCGAAGAACTTATCGTCTATGGCTCTGAAATTTGACGCTCACTCAGATGTCTAATACTGACCAACTACCTGTGTACTAAGTATGTTTTCTTTTTTTATATATTATTATTATATTATTTATACTTGTTATTATCTATCAAATGCATATAGTTGACATCAATTTTCATACTTTGTATAGCGTTGCAGTCATGGTGGTGTAACTGTAATTCATCCAACTTTCTTGTGTGGAGATAAAGTCAATTTATTAAAATTTTAACAATATACTAATTAAAAATAAATAGTCTGCTGAATTTAGCACCGGGATTTTATTGCGCTATCATATTTTTGAATTAAGTTTACGTAATGCAAACAGGATGATGCAGTGCCAGCATGACAGAAGTAGTACAGATACTGAGTGACATCATTCTCGTGGCTCGAAAATATGTAACACTGCCAGTTTATATCCAGTTTTGACCAAAATCGGCACACCATATAGCAAATTCATAACTTTCAAACATCAGAGATGCAATTAATAGAAATGATCAACAGCTTACGAGGTACAAACTTCTGGACTGCTACTTTGTCGATTCTTTTTATTTTTAGATTTCAATTTTTGGATAGCTCCTGGCATGTTATCTTGGTGTTTATGGGGAAAAAATATAAATTCGTAACACATTTGTAATCGGGAGATCTTCCTCTATCACATATAAAATCTAAATTTTTAAATTATGTTTTTATTTCTTTCATCTAGTTGAAATATTCCATCCATCAAATGGCTGAGCTTAACTCGAAGAAACGCAAGCTGGAAGACACTGACTGAGGTCGTGGCAGGTTTCAGGCTGATTGGATTAAAGTCTTCCCTGGCATTGTAGATGTATCAAAATTAGGATCTTCCCATGCTTTTTTCTAAAATATGCAGTAAAGACATTAAAGTGATGGCGTCTGGCATATGTGATCTGAAGGAACACTGCAGACTGTTAGAGATCTTTTTCGATGATGAAGAAAATACATACAGTATGTAGAAAGTCTCTGAATTCAGACACAGCAGCATCGTTTTTACAGTGTAAAATAAACAATGACACCTGCTGCAGAGACTTTAAAACCCCAGAATACATTTTGAAAAGTGTGAAAGGTGCATGTCTTGTATATAAATACAACACACATGTAAAAAGAATGAAATAAAGTTTCAGAAATGTAAACATGTGTAAAAATACTTCATGTATAGCATTTGTTGTTTTAAAACTGTTGATCTTATATAATGTATGAATACATTTTTTCATGTAAGGATTTTTTGGTCTTTGTATGGTTTTTATTGGTCTGGCGTACAGGTTTTCATCTCAGGGGGTTGACACCTATGATATGTATATATATATATATATATATATATATATATATATATATATATATATATAAAGTTTCTTGCATTGCTCCCACTTCTCCCTACTCTGTCCAAAAGAAGTCACTTCTTAGTAAAAAAAATTGAAGTCAAGCTTGATCCCCGTAATATGGCTGTGAAAATTTCAGAAAATCATCACCCTGGTACCTGCTGGCATTTAGGACATATACTTAACTGATACAGAGATATAAACATTTGCTATCAGGGTTAATATTTTGAAGTCTCAAGCTCAAGGCAAAAATAAATCTTATCCATTTTGACATCATGTGGCCAGATTTAGGCACAATGCAAGGAATCACTTTTTTGCTGTAGCAATGTTAAAATCATATGCAATGGTACCCGAGTTTCTAATAAAGTGATGCATATATAAGTGCTTGGCTGAGATCATGGGTACCAAAAGTGTTACATATATGCCAAAAATTAAAATATATATAAACAACTTTTTTATGCACTGGTTGCATACCTTTCAGCTTATACTTAATGAATATTTATAAAACTGACCCCAGAGATTCATATTTTGACTTAGTACTTACTGCACATGGAAAAATTTTGCTGCATTGAGTACAAGTACAAAAGCCATTATTAAATCCTGTGTTATATAGCTCTCATAAGGCAAAACAGTAATATGATATGTTGATGAAGAAACGTGGCCTGCCATGCAACTGCCATTTTTACAGATTCAGCACGTAAAACTGCACGTGAAAGCACGTCGCTTCTTCAGAAATACAAATTCTAACATTAAAATTACCACAACCAAGGTCTAATTTAATTACCTTTGACTCAGATGAAACTTCTGCTACCTGAACAAAATTGGTACTCCTCTGATCATAGTCACATTTGGTGACGCATATAACAACTTTGGAACTCCACGGACACGACAATGTGCAAGTGCTTGTAGTCAAATGGCAATATCTGCACATGCACGTCTTAATGATGTAAGGTAGTTTCATGTGCTGCATTAATGACATTTAGAGAACTATTAGCGCGCCACAATGAAAGGCCCCCATGTGAACCGATGGATTCCACATAAAGCATTGTGAACACAAAATTCAGTACCTTGAAATTAAGACTTGTGGTTTCAAAATATGAACCTTTGTTACGGGCTGAATCTGTGTAATAAAAAGGTTCAGCATGTTTTATTATCTATGGGCTATTATTTTCTTCCTGGTGTCTTTGCTGTAAATATACAGGAAAATAAATAATACGGTAAGGTGGATATGACAAGTTATATGTGTGACTAATATTTCCGGGTATTAAAGTTTGAAAAATTTTAAAGTTATGTTTTTCAGGCCTTTGATTATATGTTTTTTTTGTCTTTAATAAGTTCATAATCATGTCTTTTGTTGCTCCTAAATTTGCTAAATTTACATAGCTGCTTCAAGAAAAGTGAGGATGATGTAACAAAATGGTGATATAAAAATAGTCCAAATTATCATATGATTTTGCTCTCATCAACCAATGAAAAAACTATGATTGCTGATTGTGCATGCTGGAGGTATTTTAATTATTACTGCATTTATATATCAACATTTGGCTGCTCTAAGATAAACTTTTGTCATAAATGTCTCCTCTTAAGTCAGACAGTAGCAGAAGTACCCATGATCTCGGCCAAGCACATTACCTAATTAATGTTCCCCTCTTTTTGGTGCTGAGCTTGTTTATTTGTGGTTGGTGGGGATCATCACTTAATAAATGTAGCTTGCTGGGTACTCAACAACCCTAGTCAATACAGATGCTAACGTAAAAATATTCATGAGAATCATGCTGGTCTTATTCAAAATAGAGAGACTATTTGGAATTCATCAATAGCCAGTTGTACTCTTTTAAAGTACTATAATACATAAAATATACAATAAAACTTTATAAAAGTTCTGTGCAAATATTGGGTACAAATAAGAACAAATGTTTTTAATGTGAAATTGACAAGCAAAAATACCTTGTGAATAAGTTCACATCTTTTCCAACATCATTTGAACCTATATGAAGAATCAGCAGGTCAGGGTTTTTGGCTCAGACACCATTTAACACTTTGGATTTAAAATCTGTGACATCTCCAACCAATTTTGCATCAGGAATACATTAACAGGAATAAGATGGGAAAATTCAGAAGACCAGACAGTTGCTTCAAGTTGGAATCACCTGCAATGAAAATGCTTCTGACAAGTATGCAGCAGCTATCTGAAATAAACTATGAATATGAAATGAATATCAACTATAATAAGTTTATTTAAAAGAAGTACATGTATGTTACAAAAAAAAAGAAAAGAATGACATATACACGAAATTATACAACCTTTTCACCCCAGATTGAAATGGCAAGATCAAGTGTAATCGCAATGGAAGCTAATCTCTCTCTATAAATGTACTGACACAGTCATGCTCAACTATTAAGCAAAGGGTGGCAAGTGGTCGAAGATAAAGTAAAGATGGTAAAAATAGGACAGTCAGAAGAGCAATGTTAGGAAAGGCAGAAATAAGTAAAAGAATGTCAGTGTATGTATTTGTCTCTTCATACACAGACCAATCCGACTAATGTAGCAGCAATGAGATAATGAACTTGAACCGGTATAGCCCTGAGAATCACTATGTCTTACTTGTAGCTGACTAGTTCATTAGAATGTGATTTTGGAAAGCACCTGCTTGTGACATACCAAGTCATCAGCTTCTGCAATTATTGATGGTAATTTGTTCTAAGTCCCTATTGTATATGGGAAGAAGCTGAACTTGAAACAATTTGTCAATGCTGACTTTAACTGGAACTTATTTCCAACTTAATTGGAACTTAATCATAAACATTTAAGAAAACAAACTATTATATTGGGGTACAAATGTATCAACACTTATCAAATGAATATAAAAGATATGTAACAGTTCCCCATATTTTCTTTAAGCAAGCAGTACTACTAATACCCTAACTATAGTAAATGTCACACTGGTCATATTGGTTGGAATTGTCACAGTATTGGGTAGTACAAATATGTTTATCAATATGCATTGCTTTCATTGTGACATCATAGCACCCGAGACATTCAATCCAGACTGTACTAGATCACACCTTTAGGTAGTCCTACAATGTAAGACCTCGACCTAGTCCTACACGGTATTCCCGGCTTCCATCTGTTACATATATGAAATTAAATTGCTTGTGTGTTAGTTTTGAAATTCCTTTTATTTTATTTTTGTTTCATTATATTTTATTGTAATGATTATTGAAAGGATTCAAAATTCTTTTTCAGTAATTCGATATTTTCTTTTAGCAAATGTTGTTTATTTAAGACGTAAAAGTATTACATGAGAATTATTTTTAGTTAACCTAGTTCGTCTTAGGTTGGGAACTTCGTAAACAGGCAGTTAAGATGATTGGTCAGTATCAGGGCCATACTTTGATTGCGTGATCACTATGTGTAAACGTTTCTTTGCTACTGGTTCTTAAGTGGGGATACACTGGCGAACGTGATGGATTTCTTGTAGTAAGAGACCACATGACCCATCTCGTGAGACTTGAAATGATGTTTCTGGGGTTTAAATACGCATTCTTAATATTCTTCTGGCTGAGTCGTTTTAACATCTTGAAGGAACAAGGTGTTTCTTTTTATTTGTTGCCAGATTGTTTGTTTTCATCTGATTTTTGGATTTAATAATTTATTCTCCTGGAAACTCAACAAGTTGACTTTTTTATAAAAAATTCTGAAAGATATTCATGGAAATTTATTCTGGAATTATTCGGAAACAAAAACTGTGATTCAATTGAGGAATTGTTGATATTCGTACATTGGACCACATCTGACGTCATCGCCATCCATATTTGTATGTCGTCGAGATTTCGAACCTGGATTCTAATAGAACTATTTAGTGATAGGACTTGTGTTTTCATTCTTAGGCTCAAATTTTGGATTATATTCACAAACTGTAAGTCCTATTTACCAATTTTTACATTGTTTTCTAGGGAAATGAATTATTTTGTTAAAATATACAAAGCTTGTTGGCTTTCACTCTTTTCTTTGTTGCTGAGTACGAGCCCTTGTCACGTAACAAAGAAAATTGGGATGCTCGTCCTTGGGATATAAGAATTTTGGTTAAATATTTCAGAAAATTGTTTTTGAAATTTAAATTCCCCATGTCTTTAAATCCCAAGTACTATTTACATTTTTATTTGAAATCTTAAGTGAAAACAACAGGCTTTTATTCACAATGTCATCAAAAGTGGAAACTTTTCTTTCTAATCCAACTCAGGAGCAGTTGGATAGTATGAAAAAAGATGAGTTGCTTGAACTTGTCAGAAAGTATGATCTTTCTGAAGAAAAATCTTCCTTAACGAAACAAGAAATTAAAAATATTTTGATCCAATATTTGGTGGGGTAAAATATTTTTGATAAAAGTGTTTTGGCATCAGTCAGTAAGTCTATGACAGACACTGACATTAAAGTAATAGAACTAAAAATGAAATTCAAAATGGAAGTAAAGTTAAGGAAGCTCGAACTTCAGAAAGAGAAAGAACAAATGCAGTTGCAATATGAAGAGAAGCAATTGCAAATGCAGTTTGAAGAAAAGGAGAGAGAGAGACTGGAGAGGGAGAAAGATAAACAATTACAATTTGAAAAAGAGGAGAAAGAGAGGCAATTACAATTTGAAGAAAAGGAGAGAGAGAGACAGGAGAGGGAGAAAGATAAACAGTTACAATTACAAAGAGAGAAGGATGAAAGGGAATTTCAACTTAGAATGAAAGAATTTGAGCTGGCAAGTGGCAAGCACGATTCCACTTCACATACAGATTCACGTTTTGACATTACAGAAAATATCAGGTTAGTTCCCCCTTTTAGTGAAAAGGAAGTAGACAAATATTTTATCTATTTTGAAAAAGTTGCTGAAAATTTGAAATGGCCAAGGGAGCATTGGACTCAATTATTGCAATGTGTACTTTTTGGCAAAGCCCGAAATATCTATGCATCCCTGTCAGTACAACAGAGTTCAGATTATGATTTGGTTAAGGAGTGCGTCTTAAGGGGTTATGCGTTAGTCCCTGAGGCTTATCGGCAAAAATTCAGGAACTATAAAAAGAAAGCTGGACAGACTTATGTCGAATTTGCTGGAGAAAAAGGACAGTTATTTAAGAGATGGTGCTTAGCCAAGAAAGTTGAACATGATTATGAAAGTCTTGAACAACTTGTGTTACTTGAAGAGTTCAAAAACTTGTTCCTAATGTTATTAACAATCATCTTGAAGAGCATAAGATTGAAACCTTGGAAAATGCTGCTCTTGCTGCCGATGAGTACTCCTTCACTCGTAAAGTTCCTGTTGTAGGCAAATCATTCACTCGGCAGTCTACTGGTAGAAAGGTATTTCAGCCTAATACGACTCTTCCTAAAATTCAATCTGGCACAACTTCTAAAAATCAAGTTTCTGATAAAGTTGATTCAAAATCCTTGTCTCTGCCTACGTGTACCTATTGCAAGAAAAAAGGACACGTCATTTCTGATTGCTTTAAACTGAAATATAGGCATCATAATCAAGATAGACCTATCCCAAATGCTCTTATTTCTAAGAGGTCAAGGTCACGGTCATGTATTGAAAGCAATACATTTGCTGGGTCTCAAAATCCCCGTCTGATTTTATTTTGGAGAATTATGAACCATTCATGTCGAAGGGTTCTATATCACTCTTGGGTGATTCGGCCAATCCTATCCCTATTAAAATTTTAATGGATACAGGAGCTTCTCAGAGTCTTTTAGTGTCAGGTATTTTGCCTTCTTCTGAGAAGTCCTGTTCTAATGAGAGTGTTTCATTCAGGGAGTAGAGTGCGGCTTTGTTAATGTTCCTCTCCATTCTGTAAATTTGTCATCAGACTTAGTTTCAGGACCTGTGACAGTCGGTATAGTGTCTAACTTACCCGTTGAGGGCATTCATTTGTTGCTAGGCAACGACCTAGCTGGAGACAAGGTTGTGGTTAATCCACTTGTAACTGACAAGCCTTCTTTGGATCAGAAACTTGATCCAATTGAAAAAGAATACCCTGAGTTATATCCAGCTTGTGCAGTTACCAGAGCTATGTCAAAGAAAGCTCTTGAGAATGATTTTGATAAGGAAAATATTCCTTTAGCTGACACATGTATTGGTCAGGCTTTTGATGAGGTCACTTTCACTTCTAATTTGGATCAATCAGGTGGTATTGATCACAGTGATCCTCTTTTAAATACTCATTCTCTTTTATTTAATCAGGGTGATAAACGACACTCACTTGTCGTCGAACAGGAAAAAGATCCTGAGATCTCCTGTTTGTTTCAGAGGGCCATTAGTGAAACTGAAGCAACTGAAGTACCTGTCTATTATTTCATCAAAAATGGAATTCTTATGAGAAAATGGAGACCTCCCGAGGTACCTGCTAATGACAAGTGGTCAGTGAACTATCAGATTTTAGTTCCAAAATCTTACAGACAGGAAATACTTAGTTTGGCCCATGAAACTCCTCTGGCTGGTCATTTAGGGATAAATAAAACTTATAACAAGATCTTGACTCACTTTTATTGGCCAAAAATCAATAGTGATGTTTGTAAATTTTGTAGATCTTGTCATACTTGTCAAATGGTCGGAAAACCCAAACAGAAGATGCCTAAGGCTCATCTGCAACCAATTCCTGCATTTGACTAAACATTTAGCATAATTATAGTAGACTGTGTTTGTCCCTTACCTAAGACCAAGTCAGGCAACCAGTATTTGTTGACCAATATGTGTGCGTCAACAAAATTCCTAGAGGCAATTCCTTTGAGGAATATTATGGTAAAAGCTTTGATAAAGCTTTTTACTCAATTTGGCCTTCCCCAATCTGTCCAATCAGGTCAAAGGTCCAGTTTCATGTCTGGACTTTTCCAGCATGTTATGCTTGAATTTGGCACTCCGCAATTCAAGTCAAAAGTGAAACTATGGTTTCACAAAACTTTACTTGAGAGAATATTTGAGTTTTGTAATAGAGTTCATTCTCTTTTGCTCATTCTTCAAAATTTTCTTCAATTTAGATTTTACGGCCCTTACAAAGTAAAGAAGAAAATGAATGAGTTATATTATAATAATAGTACTCTCGTCTAAATAAATTAATGAGTACTAGTATATTGAAAGAGATAGCCAAGTAAATTATTACAATTAATTTAGCTGTACCTGTCCCACCAACTGAGGATTTATGTGAAGAAATTCAATTGGACACCGTTGAACTTGGTGCAACAAATCTTCGGAATTCGGAAATTATGAAATATCTAGACCAGAAACTTTTACATTTGCAACAAGAAGAAAGAAATGAACTTAAACAGTTATTATTCGAATATGAGCACTTGTTTCCGGATATTCCTACGAGGACAAACAAAAGTTTTCATGACGTTGAAATTGTAGATTCAAAACCTGTGAAACAACACCCATACAGGATGAACCCTCTCAAACAGGAGTACTTGAAAAAGGAAATTCAGTATTTGCTGGAGAACGATTTCATAGAGCCCAGTAAAAGTGATTGGAGTTCACCATGCATACTTGTTCCGAAACCGGATAAAACTTTCCGTATGTGCACTGATTATAGGAAGGTGAACAGCGTGACAAAAACAGATTCATTTCCGTTACCAAGGATCGATGATTGCATTGATAAAATTGGAAATGCCAAGTACGTCACCAAATTTGACCTTCTGAAAGGCTTTTGGCAAATTCCACTTACGGAAAGAGTGAAAGAAATTTCAGCGTTTGTGACTCCAGATGGACTCTATCAATATAAAGTAATGCCGTTTGGGATGAAGGGTTCTCCAAGTATATTTCAACGCTTGATGAATAAGTTTACTTCCGGTCTAGATAATTGTGATGCTTATATTGATGATGTCATCATCTACAACGACACCTGGAATGTACATCTAGCCATGATTCGGAAATTCTTTGACAGACTCACTGATGCTAATTTGACAATCAATTTATCTAAAAGTGAGTTCTGCCGTGCTTGTGTAACTTTCCTAGGACATATTGTGGGACATGGTCAAGTTAAACCTATAGATGCTAAGGTCAAGGCTATCTCTAATTTTCCTGTGCCTGTCAGTAAAAAGCAATTAATGTGATTTTTGGGTATGGCCGGATACTATCGAAAGTTTTGTTCCAATTTTTCCAATATTGCTGAACCTCTGACAAATTTGTTAAGTAAGAGAAATAAGTTTCTCTGGACCGAAAAATGTCAGGAAGCTTTCGATAGGTTAAAAGCAATACTCAAAAGTGCGTCGGTTCTAACAGCTCCAAATTTCAATCAGTCTTTTAAATTGTCTGTGGATGCAAGTGATGTTGGAGTTGGAGCAGTATTGATTCAAGAAGACAGCAATGGTATTGATCATCCAGTGTGCTATTTCTCTAAGAAATTAAATAAGCACCAAAGAAATTACTCAACAATCGAGAAGGAATGTTTGGTTTTAATTTTGGCATTACAACATTTTGAGGTTTACATTAGCTCAGCTCCTTCTCCGGTTGTTGTGTATAGTGATCACAACCCCCTTACTTTCATCGACAAGATGAAAAATACAAATCAAAGATTATTAAGGTGGAGTTTGTTTTTGCAAGAGTATAATCTGAACATCAGGTACATCAAAGGAAAAGACAATTTGATTGCAGATGCACTTTCCCGTGTATAGAATTATTATTTCATATACACTTTATATAATTTATAAGAATTTTCATGTAATTTTGTTTACCTCATGTATAATTTACACATGGTAAAAAAGAAAGCTTTATTATATAAATCTTTCTTTTTTCTTTATGGAGGGAAGTGTTACGTATATGTAATTAAATTGCTTGTGTGTTAGTTTTGAAATTCCTTTTATTTTATTTTTGTTTCATTACATTTTATTGTAATGATTATTGAAAGGATTCAAAATTCTTTTTCAGTAATTCAATATTTTCTTTTAGCAAATGTTGTTTATTTAAGACATAAAAGTGTTACATGAGAATTCTTTTTAGTTAACCTAGTTCGTCTTAGGTTGGGAACTTTGTAAACAGGCAGTTAAAATGATTGGTCAGTATCAGAGCCATACTTTGATTGCGTGATCACTATGTGTAAACAACGTTTCTTTGCTACTGGTTCTTAAGTGGGGATACACTGGCGTATGTGATGGATTTCTTGTAGTAAGAGACCACATGACCCATCTCGTGAGACTTGAAATGATGTTTCTGGGGTTTAAATACGCATTCTTAATATTCTTCTGGCAGAGTCATTTTAACATCTTGAAGGAAAAAGGTGTTTCTTTTTATTTGTTGCCAGATTGTTTGTTTTTCATCTGATTTTTGGATTTAATAATTTATTCTCCTGGAAACTCAACAAGTTGACTTTTTTATAAAAAAAATTCTTAAAGATATTCATGGAAATTTATTCTGGAATTATTTGGAAACAAAAACTGTGATTCAATTGAGGAATTGTTGATATTCGAACATTGGACCACATCTGACGTCATCGCCATCCATATTTCTACGTCGTCAAGATTCGAACCTGGATTCTAATAAAACTATTTAGTGATAGGACTTGTGTTTTCATTCTTAGGATCAAATTTTGGATTATATTCACAAACTGTAAGTCCTATTTACCAATTTTTGCATTGTTTTCTAGGGAAATAAATTATTTTGTTAAAATATACAAAGCTTGTTGGCTTTCACTCTTTTCTTTGTTACTGAGTACGAGCCCTTGTCACGTAACACATCGCATTCCAGTCAACTGAAATGGAGGCCAACGGAACTTGAAAACATGCCCATTTGCTTGTGTGGGAATTTGAATTTAGCAGGAAAAAGACATCAGAGTAAGTTAGGTCCGACTAAAACATTATAACTTCAATTTGTGGAAAAGTGCAGATATGGGCTGCCAAGTGTGCGAGATATTCCTGAAAATTTGACTTGTTGTTCCGATGTTAAACGACATCAGAACACGCTATACAGTGCTGTTATTTGGGCAGTAAGACCTAGATGTCCAAAACATAAATATCAGAGTTAAGGTCTTATATGTAGGACTAACCACAACCCTGACATTTATGTTTTTGGCGTTGACATCCAAAACATAAATATCAGTTGAGGTCTTACATCGTAGGACTAACCTTTATGTTCATTTCATCCACAAATGTCTACATACTTTAACAATGATTTTGCCGTATGCACCAGAGGCTTCTAAATAATGACCTTCCAAAGGAATGTGGATGTAGAAGAATAAAAAAAAAGTGAATAATTGCTACTTAGATGTATACAGAATCAAATTCTAAAATATGACACCCATTACTTAGTCCTACAACATAAATATCAGGTTTGGGAACTTACATTGTAGGACTAGCCCATTACTGAAATAGTCGGTGTTGAACATGAATGCCTACATGACCGCTGTGACTTTTACTATTACTAAAGTATTGTAACATGGGATACAGACCTAACTTCTTACTCGCCAAGTAATCACACTTAAACACTCAGACATATCAAACAACAAACTTAGCAATTTAAGTACAACATCCAATAAATTCAGCAAAAAAAAAAAAAAATGAGAACACAAAGCAAACTTGATAACAGACCGAATTGAAAATTCAATCGGCCTGGCAGTTGGTAACGTGCCTATACAGTATAGTCATACAAACTAGTCTTCTAAATTTGCAGTGCCGGATTAAACCCTGTGGAGGCCCCTAAGCAGTCGAAATCTCGGGACCCCCCTCGCAAATTATCTCCTAATACGTCAAGATCAAATCAATTCAATACTATTTTTATCCGTTGTCCCGGGGCCCCTAAAAGGCGTGGGGCCCATAGGCCGGTGCCTACTCTACCTATTTGATAATCCGGCACTGTAAATTTGCGCCCTAAAATAAACTGTGAAATAAATCAATGCGTCTGCAATTATACTTACATATATGAGCAAACTGTGCACATATATATGAACAAAGAAATATATAACGTAGAGGCAGCAACTAATAATCGTTATTCGTGAAATCTGAATGGCGTCCAACCGAATAGGGTTCAAACGGAAATAGGAAGTAGAATTGATGGTTTATGGGAGTTTTTCCAAGGGGGGGGGAACTGTTTTGCGCAACCAGTCAAAACCGTCGTTTCTCGCAAGTACATTGCATATCTGAATATATGAATATTTAATTACTGGCTGATTTTCTTCCTTCCGGCATCTCTACAGTCCAAACGTGTATACAGTGGACAGTTAATAGGCACTGTGCAAGTTACTATAAGATTCTATCCCTATCTCAGGCATATAAATATATTCTGCATTTGGTGAATGTGTGTGTTCCTATTGGTGTAAGGAAGAATAATATTTCAAACGAGGTAATTGCATGTATGATATTTGGCAATCGTTTAGTCTAGCACTTCCGCTATCACTATCATTTCAGTGAAAGTATACCTGTCGCATTCGTTAAGAAAGACAGCAGCTTTAGATTTAGTTAAACCACTTTCCGTATACTAGTCAACTTGAAGGTTTGTAGTAAGACGGACTCATGAACTCTTTACGAGTATAACTTAATGTGTAAATATTTTGAGTTAGCTAGACAAGGAGGGTGGGTGGGAGATTTCAGGAGGAAAGCAAAATGTTTTTAAATGTTTTATTAGGTATTTGAACAAGAAAGGTGGATAGGAGATCGGGTACAATGTTTAAATACCCCCTCCCCTAACATTCTCTCTGGGTATTCTTGTTTTCCAACGATATGTCTCTGATCAACGTTTCTTTGGCCTAACATGGACCTTATCCGGTCATCATATGCTCATTTTGATCATCTTTTAGTGATACGATATTGTTTGGACATAAGGAGAGGTATTTTCTGAACATTCCTATTGGCGACAAAAAATAAAGTCGAGTCCAGACAGATACGGTTTTGGACCAATCATAATAGTGACGTTTAGATACTACAGGCACAGGTATCGAGTGATCTTTCTTGTCTTTAATCGAAAACACACATTATCTGCTGTAGTAAACATCTGCTGTCAAAATAGTAGAAACGTATGAAATCAATAAAGAAATTAAATAAATCCCTTGATAAATACATGAATGAACGAACAAAAACGGGCAAATGAATAACACGTATGCATTCACAAATTTATTGTCCTCCATGCATGCATTAGATATAATCTGTCACGAATACTAAGCCCAGCTATAAAGTCATGTATAAGCTATAAACGACTGTGTAGGGAATATTACCGCGGCCATGTGTTTGATGTCTAAAGTTTGACGCGGGCTAGTGTTAATCTCTTACTAAAGGTTACCGTGACCAGCCAGAGACCGGAAACTTGAGTTGGCGTAGGCGACCGCTCGCATCATTTGATAAAGGCTTGTAATTATCACACCAGAGTGTTAAAAATTTGTCCTAAGATCAGAGGGAAGCCCGCCGGGTGAACGAGGCGCGTTCTCATCCGTTCCCACGTTGACAGACAGCGAGAGGGACATTTTCCGCTAAGTTTGATTGGATCGGTCCACAGCGACATCCAATCGGAATTGAGATAGAGGATGTGATTACAATCTAAATCCGAATGATCACTTTCATAACTCGTAAACGAAGTTAGTTTCGCCTAGACAAATTGTTGAGAAATAGGGTTACTCCGAGAGAGCCACTCGTAATTAGATGTAGATTCGAAGGAAAGACAAAGCTTCGAAAAGGTCAGTAAGTTATTTGCTCGATTTTTGCAGAATATTACGGAATCATAATTGTAATTATTTGTGTTATGTATACTTAATTACTGGGATCGGTTAGTATGTAGAATTACCTTTTTAGTCTTTCATTTGCATGCGTATTTGAGAAATTGGCTTAAGATTACATAGAGAATTATGTAGATTGTTAGCTTGTGGTCAGAATTAATTTTGTAATTCGCTATTAGGTTACTTCGTAGTACACTAGTACATTTATTAATGCGTTATGTTAGAATTTAAACATGTCTGAGTTGTGAGTTTCGAAAATGGTTGAAGTATGTAAGATTAGTTACTATGGACGTATGCATATATCAGAGCATGGATATTTGAATACTTGTGTACTTTGCAGGAGTGTAAGATAAAGGAATGCGTCTGATTATGGTGATATTGTGTAGTATAACGGGATTAGGAATATGTACTGGTGTGACAGAATTTATTGGTGTAAGTATACGAAGTAATTGATACCGTGCTGTATTATGACATTGTTTTACCATACAAGAACGTATCTCGATATGAATAAATGCGTGACCGAAGAAATTTTATAGCCGTCATCTGATGATAGGGTGTGTGTAGTGTGAGACGAGAGGGCTAAGGAAAAATATTGTACCGTCCTTGTGTCTTCACAGGAAGCTTTTTAAGGGACAGAGAACTCCCGGTTCAATTGAGTCCCGAGTCTCCAAGAGGTGGAGACGGAATTGAGACTAGTTGAACAGTCGAAGTCGACAAAAATCTAGTCGGTGGAGAGAAGGTGTTTAGAAGGTGGAGGAGGAGGAAAAGGAGTCTGGAGGAGAGGTGGAGGAGGAGGAGAGTGTAAAGAAGTCGAGGAGGAGGAGAAGGAGTATAGAGAAGTCGAGGAGGAGGAGAGGGGATTTGGAGAAAGTCGGGGAGGAAGAGGAGAAGGAATTGGGAGAAATAGGAGAGAGAAGAATACCACATATGAGCAGAATACAAGGACAGGTGGAAATCGATCTCACTGCTAACCAAGTGATGCAATAGGCTATTAAAGGATCGAGCGGAAGAAGTTAATTAAAAATTTGAATCATTTGAATATTGAATTGTTATTAAGTTGTTATTCATTGAATTTCAACCTTTTTGTATATGTAACCATCTAACCGTCGGCATTGCTGACTGGGGGCTCGGAGCTCTACATCTGTCTTTCACTAATTTAACTTCCAGCCCAAAATTCGAGCCTGGGTGGGACTTCTACAATAGTTTAAATAAAATATTGGGAGAATCCCACCCCAACCACCATAACAACAAATCCCTCACATAATCATTTCCTAAAATTACCTGATTTCCACCAAAAAGGATAATAATTCAATGGTTGACATTAATATTGACCTATAAAAGCGAGAACTTTTCCATGCACACAGATAAAGTGGAATGCAAAGTCTGATGTAAGACTATCTAATATGAGATAGGTTTACGACCAAAGGCTTTAACTATTGACAATCGTTACCTTAATTTTTGACCCCCATATTCTTGAAAATATGTTACTATTCATGACAAATTGCTTCCACAAGCGAAAGAGTACATACAGCCAGGAAAAAAACAAAGACTGCCTGTGGCTTCCATTCTGATTGGAACCATGGCTCTTATGACCCTGTTCTTAAACTTTTAACCAGTATCCTTCGGTGATAATATTTGCCCCTCGAGTTAGTGATAAAATCCGCTAAAGACAGTTTATTCCGAACAGTAGATATTGGCCTTCAAAACAAGCAAATTTTGAAATAAAATTCGACGCCGGGCGGACGGACAGGCGAAAGAGTGAACGGAAGGCCATTTTGACCACAATATATCGCCACTTGCGATATTAGTTAAATCTTGCCGACAGCATATAGTTTTGTATTTAAAATTCCGGAATTGCAGCTTGATGACTCGTAAAAATTGTTTTGCCTGCATCCCTGAAAATTTTTTTGTGTAAAACTGTGAATCAAAGCCATCTTGGACAAATAAAACATTTATGAGACTTAAGCAAGTACTTGACAGTATTATGATACCTTTCAACTGAGGCAGTCGCAACTGTTGGCTGTCATTTGCACTATACACTATGTTTAATGAGCGCCTAATTTATTGCAAAGCTTGTTGTCTCACCGGCAAAGGATCAAAAAGACTTAGATGGCAATCTTCTATGACGTTGTCGTTGCCTTTCAGGAAGTAGAAACTAATTCTCATGATCAGCTCCGTGTCTTTTAAATCGTCATAAGTACAATTCTGAAATTTCACTATATCACGACAAGTACATGGATGAATGTGATATTCTTTTGCCAATTATTATTCTAAATTTCATCTCAATTTCGTTTCACTTGTTCTTGTCAGTAGTTTTTAAATTTGATTCCTGCACATGTCATGTGATTTTCAACGCGACAATACCTGAAGTGGGCAGGTGTCGACTACTTCTTACGCTTTGATCACCAAGCTGATTTTCTGTGTTTACCTCCAGTTTTTATTCATTTTTAGCCTGTAAAAGGTTGACACTCACTATCGTATGAATTGTTTTTGGCAAGTTGGTGGGTGGGGTGCGTCAATTGGCATGTGGCACAGAACACTTAGAGAAATCACACTAAGCGAAATGTTTTCATTCCGATAAGTGTGTTTTAATTGCTAATAAGCTCAAGAAATGGGTTCAATGGTTTTGACTACAGAAGTGCATATTATACCTTTTGAAGATGTACGTTTTAGAAAGGTTTCGCTTTGAACGTAGGAGGTTCACTACATCCCCATTGGGGGACCCGAGTGGCCGAGTGGTCTAAAGCGCTCACCGTTACGGATCACTGCCATCTCACCTCTGTCTGCGTGGGGTCGAGTCTCGGATTCGGCAATGTGGGTATGTGAGAAAGCATGCGGGTAGCTTCTCGTGGGTCGGTGGTTCTTTCCGGGGTTTTCCCGGGTTCTTCCTCCACCATTAATACTGGCCGCCATGTATAGCCTATCGTGTGCTGAAAAATAGCGTTAAACACTACAACAACAACAACAACAACAACAATCCCATTGACTGCCCATGCACGAATGACATCATTATATGCGCAGGTGTGACCTGATGGCCTAGATATCATTACGTCATTCCCTGTGACATAGGTAAGACAAAGTGCCCTCACCTGACCCTGCACAAGTGCGTGGCATTAAGCCCAAGAGGTAAAACGCGTTCCGTTAGTCTCACTGAGGTGTCTGCACCAGCTAACGTTAAGAGGACATATGTTTAGAAAAAAAACCCCAGCTAATATGAGGTCTTTACATTACCCTAAAGAAATTACCTTTGATGAAAAAACAAGAAAACATCTGCTTTGTCGAATATATTGAATGGTTTTCCATACTTTTAGGGGTCCTTCAGCACTCGGATCCAAAGGATACCTCTGATCGCTACCTTATAGCAGCTCTGAACACATATAAATAAGAGACACTCAGACACCTTCTCCAGCCAGGTAAAAAACATAATTTAAAATGCTGGTAAAATTCTGTGATCTAAAAGAGATTTACCAGCATTTATGTCATGTAAGCACATACAGTATACATTTATATATGCCCGCCGGACGGCCGAGCATATTATGTTATGGTGTTGTAAGTATATTACCAATTTCATTTCGGCAGAAAAAACCAACTTTTCCAACATTTAACATTTACCAAACTTTGTCGCTGGCTTGTAATCGGGGTACATAAGAATCTTATTGGTTAGGAGTCAAAGGTTCAGGTCACTGTGACTTAAAGAAGACGAATGGTTTGTACCTACACAGTTCAGTTGTCCACATGAGGACTATTAAACAGGAGTCAGGTAAGTAACGGCCACACCTTTTTTCGCGCACGAAAGGGCTTCCTTGGATCGTTTGATGTGCAGAGGAAATAAGCCACCATGTGGTGTGTCACTAATACCCCGCCGGTAAAAAAAAAAAAATGATCGGGCCATCTCTGTTATTGCCGGTGGGGTGACCCACGATCGTCCGTGGGATTGAAAATAAGAATATATATATATATATATATATATATATATATATATATATATATATATATATAACATTGATATAACACACACACACACACACGGCCCCGAGTGGTCTAAAGCGCTTTCCGTTACGGATCACAGCCATCTCACCTCTGTCTGCGTGGGTTCGAGTCTCGGATTCGGCCATTGTGGGTATATGAGAAAGCTTGCCAGTAGCTTCTCGTGGGTCGGTGGTTCTTTCTGGGGTTTTCCCGGGTTCTTCCTCCACCATTAATACTGGCCGCCATGTATAGCCTATCGTGTGCTGAAAAATGGCGTTAAACCCCACAACAACAACAACAACACACACACACACACACACACACACACACACACACACACACACACACACGATCTTTCTTTATATGATTTATGTGCAAATCGAACATGCAATACGACGCAGCAAGATGAGGGATGAAGATATAACATGCAAACATCATTTTGATGGTCTGGTCGATAACATACGCCAGCATGAAAACCACATGAAGCTTTCTCAGATTCAAAGAACAATTTAAACGCTCGATGACAAATGATCCCCGGTACGCCTGATCTCTCCCCCTGGAGAGATTGAACTATTTCATGGATTCTTTTTGAAAATGGTAATTATCATCATGTGTGAAAAAATAGTTATAATTACTAGTGATATCAACAGTGATAGCTGCTAATGGTAATTATAAGTATTTTATAAACATGAATATGCATCAGAAGAGGCGATTGATCCAGCAGGATATAGAAGCTATTCTTGCGTGTCGTGGCAAGAAGCCCGTGGCAGTGAACTATCAACGGTTCACGATCGGGTCGGCGGGTTCTATAAGTTCTTGGCTGATATACCTCATCATCCGGACAAGTATCAATTGTATAATAAACTATATCCGGATTTCTCGACGACGAAAATCGGAAATAAACAACGTATTTCATGATTTTATCAAAGAATGGAATGAACATGATTACAAGCTGCGCGAAAAGAGAAAGATCAGGAACAAGAAGAATGCAACAAGAGCAGATGGAACGGCGAAAACGCCTTCAATAACGACGACGATTCGAACAAGAACAGCATCAGCATCAGCTTAATGAACAAGAAAAACAATGAAATCTCCTTCGATCAGAACAAGAACTCGATCGCGAGCATGACGTACCAGTATGTTTATGTAAATATTATTGTTAACACATTTTAAACACTAGATAGTACATCGAACCTTGATGGGATCAGGCTGTCTACAATTCAGGGTGAGGTTGAATATTTCAGCAGTAAATCGCAGATTTATCTCATGATCAACACTTTGATCTAATAACACACATAGATTTTCATATTGATGTGAACAAAGTATGGACTGATCAGCGCAAATGAGGCAGACACATTTTCTGAATCTATAGCTCATGGGAGATAAAGCAATAACAACAAATACAACGGGTCGAGTCCATCTTGCATGTTAGACAAGAAACATGCTGATGATAAGCAAATTTACATAATGAATTTCAAATAATTTTTAGAACATTATTCCTGGTGTAGAGATGTTACCGAAATGAATTGCAAAGACGTGTCAAGTCTTAGATCAACAACACTTTACAATTTTAGACTTAAAACTTGGGTAACATAATTTTGTGCTTACAATATTATTTACCTTAATTATAGGGAAATTTCATTCCAGTCTACCTTTAATGTCCAACTTGCACTACTGATTCAGAGCAGACATTGCAGATACAAGACAGGTATGGTTGGTTTTGGCGTTGTACGGCACATTAAATGAAGTAGGTTATTTAGTGTCGAGGTAATTGAAACAAGGTACATTGATCAAAGACACGTAACGTTAGCCAGCCATGGCTGATTCAAAGGTAGGATTCAAACGTACAACCCTTTCAGTCGCTGTTGCTGCACATTAGCCACTAAGCCAGTGAAGCACCTACTTCCATCATCCGCTTCCTACCACATGTCCGTCCAATTCTACATACCCTAGCCTCTAGTTGGTGAGGTGGGCAAAAAGACCGGCTATTAATTTTATGTTTATCGTAATTGGAGATCTGTTTAGTGTGCTATTATATGAAATCAGTTTTACTATTTAACCGGGCTGAGTTTTCGTTTACATGTTGTTTTCAACATATTTCTTTTCTTGACAAAACATAGCCTTATGCACGTTCAAAAGTACTAGATTAAATGTGTAAACCTTATACCTAATCAGCAATTTTTAAACATGCGCGAGTAAATGTTTTCGTTAACAGTTAACTTGGACTGAAAACAGTGTTCATCGCTTTCGCATACCAAAATTTATTTTATCTTCATTAGTTAACGGCTTATTTGAGACTGCTTCGATGACATAAGTGGTTAGAGCGACCGAGTCCGATGCGGGAGGTCGCGGGTTTGAACCCCCGCGGAGGTATACCAAAGACTTATAAAAATGGTACTAGCAGCTGCCTCGCTTGCCACTCGTCATTAAGAGGTTAGTGTTGGGGCTGGTTGGCCTGGTGTCAGGATAATGTGACTGGGTAGGACATAATGCCCAAGTGCTAGACATCACTATAAACTGCCACACTGCAGACATCATAGCAGTATGACTAAATTTTTTAAAGTTAAATTAAAAATGTAAATATCACACACACACACACACACACACACACACACACACACACACACACACACGACTTGGCAGTATAATAACGTTCATGTGGAAAAAATGGTCGGTTCAGTACCCAAAACATTTCACGTTCTGTTTGAGTACATGTCATCAAGTGCATTATTTACACAAGCAGAAAAACTCTCTATTCTTTATTTATTAACAATTCTATGTTTTATTGCCATAAAACTTCATGTTTTGACAGAACCAGGGTATTTCAAGAATTCCGTGGAAACCTACACCTGTGTACGTTCCAACATGCTCGTGTCAGGTCTGTTTGTTTACATTATTTTACCTGTATGGATTTACACAATAAATGACCTTCACTCGAACTCCACCATGCATGTAATTAAAATTAAAGATACTGTATGGGTTTGAAGGTGTCTTTAATCTCTTTTTATTAAACAGTGAGCAGCATAAACACCAGCGTATATAAACGTTCAAAGAATAAAACTCTTTGAAATTATAATTTCTGGTGTGTTTATAACATCATACTTTATTGGTGCACATTATACATAATGATAATTAGGAAGACAGCTCGTAATGATGATGTATAACCCAACAGATATGATGATATTGTATAACAACATCAGTTTGAGTGAAAATGGTAAAATTATGAAACTTTTTGATAAAATTCGAGAGACGTTAAAATTGGCAAATTATTGTAAAACAAGGCCGTCACATACTTTACCTGAAAATGAATATAACGTGTCCTGCACCTGCGCATGCAAATATATATATATATATATATATATATATATATATATATATATATATATATATATATATATGGGTGTGTGGGTGTGTGTGTGTGTGTGTGTGGAGCTATTTTTAATTTTTTTACTTACAGCGGCACAACAATTTATATCTACGGAGTTAAAATCTGATAAGAACACACAAGGTGATG